>JANRGW010012620.1:0-44994 GCA_024733675.1 Psilopsiagon aymara | reverse complement strand
TGCGCTGGCGCCGGGAGCCGCGCACGGCAGAGCGCGGGGCTCGGAGCATGGCCCTGCGGCACCGCAGGGCACCGGCGCCTGCAGGCACGGGCTTCGGAGCGTTCTACTTGCCAAACCCTTCATCTGTGCCAGAGGCGGAGCAGAGCGAGCTCAGAGGCACTCGCACCTCGAAGGAGCTCTGCTTGGACTCGGAGCTCCACAGACCTGCTCATAGCCACTGACGGAGGAGGAAGATTCTTCCTAACAGCAAGGCTTTTCCAAGCGGGGAGTGAGTGGAAGGAGGCAGTTTTTCCCCCTCCTTTCCTGGTTGGGAGAAAGGAGTTGCCCAACCTGGTCATGAGACTTCTCCACACTTCCCAAAGCAGGCTCCTGAAGTTATGACACTGCAGCATGGAGAGGCTGGGATAGTGCAGTCCCGAACAGCCCACCAGCAGCACGCCCCGAGTGCTGGCAGCCTGGCAGGCACAGGAGATGGAGAATGAGGTTGGCAAAGCTGTGGACAATCAGATGGACAAATACGTGTAATAATTTGGAAGTTTCCTTTATCTTTGCTTTGATTCTGCTGCCTTTTTTCCTCCCTGATTTGCCATGCCTTTATCCCTATATTGATTTAGCTGTGCTGTTAATGCTTTCTTACCGTTCACTCCTCCATTTAGAGTTACAATAATGGGGAAATCAGAAAGTCAAATGGATATTGTGGAAAAGTCAACAAAATCTGGGAAGAAATCATGGAGCTCTGTATCCATCGGTCTGGCCGTCTCCCTGCTCCTCATGACCTGTGCAGCGGTCGCCCTGGTGATCCTCTATGCCAGCAGCAGAGGTAAGGAACCTGGGAATAAAGAATTCCCCTCTTCCCTCTGCAAATGACATGAAGTGTTTCTGCAGAGCTGCATGAAAAGTGCAGGGAGACGGCGAGGTCACCCCTGTGAGGGACGCGATCGCCTCTGCCTTGCGCCAGGCTCAGGCATGGAGAGGGCTAGCTGCGATTTTCTTTCATTTTTAAGTTATGTGATGGAACATTCTATGTGTTTAACTCATTTCATGCATTTGCTCGAGTTCTGCATTGTTTTGCCAGCAGTTCTTGTACTGTTTCAGAAGGAAGGTGTCAGAGAAGCCTGAGTCAAGGTTTGTTATTGCCAGGAGTTGTAAAGCTCCAGCTGCTTAGCAGATCAAAAGGGGGATTACTTATTACAGTGGTGTGCTGCTGAGGAAGGGAGGCTCCTTCACCATCACATCAGGCAGTTTGAGCCCTCAGTGAGGTTTCAGTGACTTTCATGCAGAAGTCTTGCCAGGAACCTGACAGAGGCACATGAAGGTGCTGTGCCTGAATACGCCAGCCGCAGAGCATGCTTACGCTCAAAACTAAGTTTTCCCACTAGCACATCAAATGCAGTGTCCTATTTAAAACCCCTGTGAAGCAGAATTGGTAGCAGCAGCTGGCTCCTGTTCCTCATTTCCATCAGTGCCTCTTGGATTCGTAGCTTTGCTAAAACACCAGGGAACAAAACCAAGCATGAATAGCAAAACTGAAGTGAGGCATTGTTTTCTCCTTACCTTGCCACTGCATCCCCTGCCTGCAGTGAACCGCTTTCCTCAGCACTTGTAAGTTAAACACTGCACAATGCTGAGTAATATTCACAGGAAAAGCCTTTTTACTGCTCACTCCTTTTGCTACCAGCAATTCAGTGTTATCAGCACGCGTTTCAGCGTAAAACCTCAGAGCATTTGGTACTGACAATGCTCATCAGCAAGTTTATTCTATTAGTTCAGGAGATGGGAGGAAAGACTTGCTAAGGGCTGTGTCCTAAGGTAGGAGTTACTGTACCAAAATACTGAGCTCTGCAGGACTTTTTGCATGCATGCCTAAAGGAGGTTACAAATCTGCTCTATATCTTTGCTGCTTGGGTGCAGGTCAGGTATCAGTAGCATTTGCCCAAATGTTGGTGTCTCATCCCGATCCATGTGAATCATTTGTGCACATGAAGCAAGTGCTGTTACATTTCTTTGCTGGAAGGCTTCTCTATCAGAAAGCAGTTCCAAAATCCCAAGTGTTTTGCAGGCTCCTATCAGCAGTTAAGCTTTCATGGGCAATGTTTCCAAGATTCAGACATCCCTGGGCACAATGTGAGTGCAAGGTGATTGCAGAGCTTACGTGCTGCTTGTCCTGTACAGCAGGCAGCCTCTCAGGCTCTTCTCTCTTGCCTTCAAGGAGTGTTTGCAGCACTGACCTAGAGGCAGCTTCTGTCTGTTTATGTTTGGGTGTGCATAGCTCAACTACTTATAGCAGTTAGCGGTGGTAATACGTGGAAATATTGACTGGGATGTTCATCTATGTACCTAGCCAACAAACACACTGAAGCTCTCACAGCAAGACAGTTACATAGTTCTAGAAGCAGTTTGGGGAGGTTTTGACTTCTAAAGAACTTCCCATATCCACAAAACCTCATCTAAATAAGCTAAAGGAAAATAAGAATATGAGAGTAATATCTGGGCGATCATGGAAAGGGAAGCAGACAGAACTGAAGTCATTCGGTTTTGACACCGAAGACACCATGCTCTCAGTCTTTCCATCACACCCACATGTACATCTCTGCAGCCTTTTCACAGCTCTCAGCTCTGTTCTACAAATATTTGCTGATCTCCAGGTCTCACCACTTGGTAGAAAGGTTGCAGGCCAAAGAGCATCACATCGCTGTCAGTGACTTCTCCAGACAACTTAGTTACACACAACTGCAACTGCCACCCTCACCTCATTGCTGGTCCTGACTGCTCAAAGTCATGTTAATTTAACTGATATTTCATTCACTTTCCGGCTTCCAAGTTTGTAGAGTTCTTCTAAAGCAAGATTCACAAGTGTTGGGGGTTTGCTTGTGTCTGCATCCCCACAGGTTTGAAGACACTGATATCTGGTACAGCCCTCTCAGATGAAGAACAGCTAAATTTGGCAGTTACATTATTTGTGGCAAACAATTCGCTGCTAGAATAGCAACAGAGACAGTCTGCAGTGCTGACAGCACTTGTGCAGATGAGATCTGTGCGATAAACAGAGAAGGTGCTGAAAGGTAAAGCTCACACTTGACTGTCTGATGGCAACTGCGGATCTAATTGTTTCAATGCGTGCCATCCCCAGCCATCTGTGGCCCTCAAAACACAGTGAGAAAACACTAAACACAAACTGTGCTTGTACAGAATGATTTGCTTTTGTTACCTAAAAAGGAACTTCAGAAATGCTGTGAAAAGCAACTTGTGTTTTAAAAACTGGACATGCAAGAGATGAACTGGTGAAGGGCGGCCAGTGCTCTACAGAGCTCAGAAGTTACTCTTCAGTCTGCAGAGTGCTCTATGATTCTTTTCTACCTACAAGACTATTGACAGAGCAATAGTGTGACCTCCTTAATGAAGTAAAAGCAAGGGTGGTGCTGCAGAGGCCCTGAATTTCAAGAGCCAGGAAAGGACTTAGTCCTGCACAAAGGAGCTCCAGTGATTAAATATTCCTGGTCCATTTCTGTTCCTTTGCATCCCTCTCTGATTGTGTAAGAGGTGTACAGAAAGAAGGTGTCTCAGGAGGAAGAGGTGGGGAAATGGAGTGATTAATTTTAAAAGAGGAAAAAAAGCCTGTAAGGATCTGGGTGAACTTGGCTGTGGGAGAAGCCAAGTGGGAGGTGCGGTTTGATGGGAGAAGAGACAAGAATTGATTCCCTGCAAACCCTTCCACTGATGTCTTCACTTTCTCTGCAGCAGGGGGAACATGGGATTCAGAGCTGAACAATCTGTGCCAATCTTCCTCTCCTACAAATCACTATCTTCATGCCTTATATTACTGTCAAACATGAGGCCATGTCCCACTTATGATCCTACTCACAACTCTATGGTCAGTAATTTCCCATTACATCTACAGGATTTTAGACATTGGTTTTGTTTCAGCTTTCAGGCTTTGAAGAACATTAACCCAAGCTGTCCCTCCCACACCTCTATTGCAGCAGTCTTTGTCCATGGCTATCAAAGCAGGAGTCTCTGTCATAGCTCAACCTGTCTGCAATATTTAACTAGGGAGGAAAACCAAGCATATAGAGAAATAGAGGTATTTCTACCCAAACTTGGGCAGTTGTTTTTAGCAAAGTAGTTTGAGAAAATGAAGTGCAGAGTTGCCTGGCTCAGGCTTCAGAAGGTGTGGTTTATGTTTGTTTCCAGTGGTTTGGAGTTCCAGAGGTAGAGCAGGCAGAGCACAGTCAAGGGAGCAGAGACCCAGTGAACACACTGTGAAGTAGAGCAGGACAGCGTTGGTCATCTCTCGTACAGTCAGGTTGGCTTGGTTCTGTGTCAGGAGTGCTGCTGAGGCATAAGAGAGAATTGATAGAAAGACAAAGGAGCCCCTTTCAGAAGTAAGCTGAGAGCCCCTCCGCAGCCATTTCTGGGGTTGTGGCACAGTTTCAGAGCCCTGAGAGTACAACCTCGGCTTCAGAACAGATTTGGCTTCCCAAACTTACACAGCTCAGTTACATTTCCACAATCACAAGGGCTCTGTGAACGAGGCGAGTTCAAATCTTGCTGAAAGCAGCTGGGCTCCAGAAACTGAAGTGAGACATTGTCAGGTTACATTAAAGAAGCTAACCAATTGTTACCCATGCTCTGCTCATCCCATGTTCAGGTTGCCAGAGGCTGAACTGTAATCAGGCATGCAGTTATTCTAATGCAGATCTGCTCCCACACAGCACAACAGCTCGAAGCTGAACCCTGAGCGGTACATTCCCAATCACAGTGGGGGCTTTTTATGTTGCTTCCACTGATGAACTTCAAAGCCCTCCTCTCCTCCCCACTGCTTTATTTCTCTGTGAATTACTGTAATCTTGTTTGCTGTCACGTAAACACTTTAATTGGAAGGGATTTTAGTAGCTCTTTTCTGCAAACATCCTAGCATAAGGGTCAAATAGAAGTTTAAAACCATGGCTAACCCTGTTGCGAAGGAAGGGTATCAGGTTTTCCTTTTCCAGTGTGGAACCACGTAGTTGTCTGTTTAATGCCAGCAGCTACTGAGCTAGTCCAGGCTCACAAAGGGAAACTAAACCAGCAAAATTAGTTTGTGCCTGGGCAAAGGCCACTCTTGAGGCTGAGTGCTTGGATACCCCCACCCCAGTGCACACGAGCGGCCTGACCAGTGCCACAAGCACATTCACTTCAGTACTCGGCACGAAAAATGACATGTTCCTGTGCAAAGGCTTCAGTGTAAGTCCACAGCAGAACTTCGGAGGTCATGAAAGAGCTAGGATGTTTAAAGCATCTCAACAAATTGTCTAGACAGGGATCTGATACACTCAGTATACGCCAGGCAGACTGCGGAGGCCTGTTAGTAGGTATTCTCCTTCCAGGAGAGCTCAGACTCACCATCAGGACTGTTGTAATACTGCTTCCAACAAATTCCTCATAAATCTGCAGATAGGAGATGTCTTCACAGCTGTCAGTTGGTACCATTTACTGGCACTAACATCCACTTGCTTGCTCCAAAACTGAACAGGGCTGTCACTGAGGTTGGTCTGCTGGCAAGTGACACTGGTAGCTTTTTCTTTCCAAAACAACTAATTTACCTGCTTCCTTATTCCTCTTCCTGCAGGCACTCACTATGGCACCAATTCAGGCAGTGTATGTACCACCCCTGGATGTGTTACAGCAGGTAATGATTGTTACTATGAATGATTATTGAGAACTTTCCCTCAAAGAGAATGCATTCTACACATGGGGCTATTCTCCTGCTTATTTTTGGCATCTGCTTGCACACCTCAAGACAGCAAAGACTCCAGCACAGATGTTCCCATCACTGCCTTCATTGGTGGGTACCTAAGCTAGGGCCCAGGGAAGAACAGGCCTGCCATTCAGAGGCTCCCTCTGGAAAGCAGTACAGTTGCACTGCAAGTGTCTGTCAGAGGCTTCTTTGCATTGCATGAGAAAATAGGATACTTTGAGTCACAGTGCACAAGCCTTATCCTCTGTAAGTAGCATAGCAAGGTGCCTTCTTGCCAGGCGGCTTTTTGACAGCCTTTGGTAGTCCCAGAGACTACTGGGCAGCCTCTGGAATTCACCTCTCCAATTTTGATACCCAGCTGCTAGAATAATCCAGAACATGGACCCAACAGCTGACCCATGCAAGGATTTCTACCAGTACGCCTGCGGGGGCTGGCTGAACCGGCACGTCATCCCAGAGACCAGCTCCAGATACAGCATCTTCGACATCCTGAGGGATGAGCTGGAGATTGTCCTCAAAGGTAGGAATGAGGCTCCTCTCTCCTTGGCCGTGCACTTGTGGTTGGTTTCACATGTTACTTACTGCACATTTGATAGAGAAATAACCTTCCATAGAAGTGTTGTGTTGATTGGGACTTTCTTCTCTAGTCCTTTAATCTCCACATCTCTTACTACAGCCATTTTGTGGGAACATCCTGCTCCCACTAAAAATTAGCCATAGGTGCTGTGGTAGTGACTTCAAAAGGAGCACTACAAGTTGTAGCATGACCTTCCTGACACTTTTTCCATTAATAGCCTCTTTAAAGAGCACTCTTGCACAGTGATTGAAGCCTACAATAACAGGTACTTATCATAGCCCTGAACTCTGTGATTTCTTTGACAAGATCAAAGCTCTCCAGAGCAGAACTCTCACTGGTTCTTTCCCCAGGTGTGCTGGAGACTTCAGATCAAGGGGACAGAGAAGCATTTCAGAAAGCAAAAGTACTTTACAAATCATGCATGAATGAGAGTGAGTCTCTTCTGATTCCATTAATTCTACCGTTCAATACCAGATGTACAAAAGTACCAATGTCCTCTTAAGCAAAAGGCCAGGCAGTATCCATCTAATCTGCATGGCTGTGCCTGGAAAGCTGATCTTCAAATGGAGATACCTTGGTACATCATTAAGGCTTAAAAGACACATTCTGGGGTGTAGAAAGGACAGATATTTATTACCCACCTCTTGTATTAATAGAAAGCCTTCCCTTCTGAATGCAAAAATGTGTCCCATTTCCTCCTTTCCAAACTAATTCACTCAAAATCAGTACTGAAGTCAACAGAAGTACTCAATTTTCTGAAGACCAATGCAGGATGACTGACCTATCTCTCTTATTTTCTGCTATGACAAATGCAGTTTCAGATTTAAACTGTCAGACCTGTTACCTGTGTTAATCCATTCCCCCTCAACCCCCACAAAAACAACATAACGTTTGGTTTTCCACTCTCAGGTCTGATAGAGCAGCGAGATTCATTGCCTCTGCTAGAGGCCTTAAGGATGGTTGGAGATTGGCCAGTGGCTTCTGCAGACTGGAATAAGACCAAAGGTAATGCTGTGCCTTCAAGTGCAGGAGCGTTAAGTGAGAATTAGGAGACTGCTGACATTGAATTAGATCCTCATTTTAGCTTTTTCTTCATTAATAAAAATCAGGGTACATACATACTGAGCACAGTGTCCTGTACAAGTATTCCCACATCATGCCCATTTTGGTTCTAAATAGTTTCAGCAATAAGCTTGAAACTACGCAACTGAATCAGTCCTCATACATATTGATAAATGATGTATATTTTCCCTTTCATCTCCCAGAGGCAAAGTGGAGCATGGAAGAAAAACTCTCCATAATGAACTCCAGATTTAACAAACGTGTCCTCATTGACATGTTTGTGTGGAATGACGACCGGGATTCCAGCAGACACATCATTTATGTAAGGAAAACATTTCAGGGGATTATTATATGTCAGAATCATAATGGGTGGCTATTGTCACTGCACAGGATCAGCTTCCTTTAGTTAGGGGGTGTGTACAACACTGGCAAAGTCTGAGCACCAGTTCTGAACCCCCATGGCAGTCCTGTTGGGAAACATTTGATGGAAGCATAATTTATGTTGCAGTCAAAGAAAATAATCAATGGACCTTTGCTGATTTACAGCATTTAAGGGTTTTAAATTCTTGTGTCCTGCAAAGTGAGGTTTAATATACAGCAGGAAACCATGTTTCTAAAGTATGTAGATAATTCTTCAGAGCCCATTCATGTAGCTCATGCAGGAATTCCAGCCCTCAAGTCAAACAACTTCTTTTCTAAGTTGCTTAAATTTATTTCTAGATCCCAAAGGTTACTGAAAGACTTGGTTAATGACCCCTAGCAAGCAAAATTCAGAGACAAAGCTGCGCTTTGCCTATCTCACCCCAGTTCCTAAAGGTGTTTGATTAAAGAGTGTGCTAGTGTCATTCCAACACTGAAAGGATGGCACAGGAAGCATTCTGTGTTGCCTTTCAAGGATACTTTTGGACAACACCAGTTCCTGTTCCTCACTAACTAAAGAAATGTATGATTTCCTTCAGATTGACCAGCCAAGCTTAGGAATGCCATCCAGGGATTATTACTTCAATGGGGGCAACTATCAAAGAGTAAGTATTCCTTCTAATTTATTTACAGTGCACTAACACAACTTCATTACTGACCCCTGTGTGTTGCAACCTCAAATACACGAATCATTACGAAATAGGACAATCAGAGCCAGACTGTGATGTCATTGCTACAGTTTCTCCTAATTACACCAAAATTGGAGAGTTTGCTAAAGGACTGACAACTGCAAGTATCAAACCTCGCAGACCTGGCCGCTTCATACAGATGAGGAAGGTCTGGGAAAAGAAAATCATCAATGCTTAGAGCTTAAAAGTGTCTCTGATGTTAAGGATAGGTTCATATTTTCAGTGCAGGTTATCTTGGATTCACTTATATCTTCTTCTAAAGCCACTGCTTCTAGCTACTATTTTATAAACTACTGGAAAGGTGGATTATAGATATAGAAGAACTATTGTCATGTTGGATCACATTTGAACATATGATACCCCAAAATAAATTTGGGGGAACACCAAAATATTCAGAATTTTTTATGTGTTCATTTAGGGAAAAAAAGTTTAAGGACAGTGTTTTACATGGAGCAGCAGAAGCTGTGTGAATGGAACAGATCCTCAGCTAAGAATCAGCTGCCATTTACCCTCCATTCTCTCCCAGGTTACACGAAAACACAAAACAAACTCCATGCAGTTGTATTGGGAACTGCAGATAGCTGCTGGAACTGGGATTCTGTTCTGCAAGTTTCACCTCTGTAGTGCCAGATACAGTAGAAAGAGGGACATTTGTGCATCATCACATGAAAGTCAGACTTAGATTGACTCGCAGGAGGCAGAAAATCAAGCACAGAACATAGACAATTCTAAATTAGCAAAAGAAAACCAGTACTGCTCAATACAGTTTTAATTTGTAGCTATAAAGAAGAAGGGCAGAGGCTGTGGTTTTAACCTTAATGAATAAGGAGGAGACATGACCCCTTTCTGTTTGGTATTTAACAGCTCGCTTCCCACAGACAATGAGCCAAACTCTGATGACCCAAAATCCCCTGTGCTTAGTCCAGCATCTTTTGGCAGAGCTTCTGTTGAGGCATCTGGGAACCTGGCCTGATTAAGGCTCAGCATTCAGCCTCAAAACACAAATCATCCTCATCATGGAAGTGCCCAGACTCCATTTTGCAACAGTTCCTGTATTTATCTGGTTTCCAAGGTCTATGGAGGAGGAGAAGGATGCAAGAATAGGTACTACTAAGCTTTCCTGTATCAACAGTCCCTCAGCAGCCAAGTATTTTTTCAAGGTCCATTCTGAGGCATAAATCTCAGCCATACCCTCCTACTTGAAATAAAGCAAAGGTATCACTGGGAACCATCTGAGACAGAGCTTTTCTTTCAGACAATAAAAATAGAGTTTAGAAGATTTATGGTATTACTTTCAAAGAACTTAAAACCCTCTATGTTTACCCTGGTTTTTGGCTAGTAGGGATCATTGTTCCCACAGTGTAACTCAAAGCACAGAGCTTTCTTTTTGCTCAAGTAGTAATTCTAACTCAGAATGCAGAGTTGGATTGCGCAGGTAAGCAGAAAGTGTTGCTTTCACTCTGTATTTTGAAACTGCAGACTGCACTCTAAGGCATTCCAGAATGAACTAAGGTCTTAGGTATTGCAGTAGTGTCTATAACAGCGGTGGTTGTGAGGGAAACAGGAAAACTGGAGTGGGGAGGGTTGCATTGGAGGCTGTGACCCTGGGCCCAACTCTTTCACAGCACACCTTAAAGCTGAAGGAACAAGAAGAATGGCTGCTCAATGAGAGATGACAGACAGCAAACATTTTCTTCACAATGCTACGCACATGCTCCGTTTCTTGTCTGCAGGTGAGAGAGGCTTACCTGCAGTTCATGATCACCATTGCCAAGATGATCCGGGAAGACAAGAATATGTCTAAAGATGATTCCTTTGTCCAAGAGGAAATGGCAAAAGTTATGGAGCTCGAAACAGAGATTGCAAATGTGAGTACAGAAATCAAGACCTCTGGATACTGGGGAGGGCGCAAGGAGCAAGAGGGAGAACCTGGTTTATCTGCATGTTATCTGAGTGCGTGTATGTGCACCTGCATGCATGTGATTTCAGGCACTGTCACTTGTGCCAGCTGATTCTAGTAATAACCTTGTGAATGTCTTCAGGCAACTACCCCAGCAGAAGAAAGGCATGATGTAACCCTGCTGTACAACAAAATGACCTTAAAAGAACTACAGGAAAAGTTTGCACTGAACGTAAGTGTTTAAAGAACAGTCTGGTACTTGCAGCCTCCTCTTACTGCCATGGCCATTGGAAATGGCTTTGTGAATGGATCAGTGATGCAACAAAGAGGTATAAAATCATTCCCCTTCTAAATTTTGTAATCAAAGTCTCTTACAAAACATTTTTCTACTGAACACCACTACAACTACATTGAATCCCATAGTCTATAGAAAGTCCAGACAGCTACTAAGGCAGTGAAACTTCTGGTATTAGCACATGTCTTTCTGTCTGCCTAGGAATTTAACTGGACCTTCTTCATCCAAGGTGTCATGTCTTCAGTAAGTGTTCAGGTGGACCAAGAAGAAGAGGTTGTTGTATATGGCATGCCCTATCTGCAAGAGCTGAAAGCAATTATCTCCAAGTACTCAGCAAGGTAAAGAAACTGGAGAACATCCAAGACAAAAGTCATGGACGTATTGTGGGAATGTACACTACTGGGCCCACTTGCTAGTTGTGCCAGAGCCTCTGAGAAAAATGACCCCACTTCTCTGTGAAACATGGGTAACGTCTTCAAAGGTCCTTGGGTACCAAAGTATCCATGGCACTGGGTGTCCCCCTGCTTAGAAAAGGGTAAATGGGAAGAAAAAAAGATACATCAGAGGCATATGGCTCTTGCTGTTCTCTAGAAAGAAAAGAATCCCTAACAGACATGGTAGTCCAGTCCTCAGCCTGGAGGCCTCCACAGCAGGTTAGATAAGAACAGCCACCTGCAGATGCTATGAAAGTGATGACTGGCAGCAATCATTTGCTTTCTTATCTCCCTTCAGAGTTAAAATCCTCCTCTGCCTGCCCGCAGTAGCGTTGCTCTTCCCAGGGGATTAAGCTCAGCTTTGCTTTCCCACACAGCACCATCCAGAACTATCTCATTTGGCGGCTGGTGATTGATCGGGTCAGCAGCTTGAGCCGGCGTTTCAAGGATGCTCGGGCCAGCTACAGGAAGGTATTTCCTCTCTTCCTAAAGAGATCATAGAGCATAGTACTAGAATAGAGTCCCAGAGTCAGCAGATCAGGTCCTTGTCAACATGACATCTTTATGTCATGTCACCCCCAGAAAAATCCGAGAACAGCAATCACAGCAATGGAAACCTTTATCTTAGGTTAGCCTCCTCTTTAGGCAATGACTTAGGGAAGAGATGCACAGGCAGAACTAACCCTGTGCTGCTTTGCGTGGCAGGCACTTTACGGGACAACACTGGAGGAAGCCCGCTGGAGGGAGTGTGTGAGTTATGTCAACAACAACATGGAGAACGCAGTGGGAGCAATGTATGTCAGGGAGACATTTGCTGGTGAGAGCAAGAGGATGGTATGTAGTTTACCCTTCATACTACTGTACAACCACAATGTCTGCAGTGCCCATTCCCCTCCACCTGATCTCCCAACCTATTTTGTCTGTTAAAGAAGTCCATCAGCCCAGAGTCAGAAGGCACAAGGACACATTTATGATGGTCTTTTAAATGCTGAGTACCATGTTTTAGAGCACAGAATATGGGGACATCATCTGTCAGTAGGAAGCTTTTCATCCCTCCTTAGCTCCACCTGGGAAAAGCAGCATGGAAATGATTAGTTTCTTACTGCCTCTCTTTAGGTCCGAGATTTAATAGACAAGATTCGTGAAGTGTTCATCGAGACTTTAGATGAGTTACAGTGGATGGATGAGGCATCTAAAGAGAAAGCTCGGGAGAAGGTCAGAGAGAAAAAGGAACTTCAGTATTCCATCATGAATATGTAATCTTTGGAATTTTGCAGCATCACTATTCCCAGTTCCTCTACAAATTACAGGAAAAGACTTCAGTGTTCACTGTCTTGTTCTCTGTTATCCTGTTACATTGTCTTTCTCTTTTTAATCCTTTGTTAACTCACATACATCTTGATTTCCTTTTAATGAGTCTTGTGAACCACATTAAGTCTCACCAGGCAATAGGGAGCATTTGAAAAAGGTCTTTAAATATTTGCTGCCAGTTTCTCACAAACAATTCAGAGGAAACATTAAACTCTTTTCTTCCAGGCAATGGCAATTAAAGAGCAAATTGGCTATCCAGATTATATTTTGGAAGATCAGAATGAAAAACTGGATCAGGAATATGCCAATGTAAGAATGCTGTGCATGCCTCCATGTATAACAGCCTACACTTATTTTCTCACCACTTGCAATACCTAAACCTGTGCAAGTGTGGTTTCCAAGTGACTGGGAAGCACACAGAATTGGTTGTGTTGAACATGCTAACAAACAAATGCATGCAAAAAGCTAACTAGTAAGTGATACTTGTAATCAAAGCATTGTTCAGGAGATAGACTCTGTGGTATGAGGAATCCCTGTGTCCCATCAGCTTACTCATAAATGCACTTGGTGTCTGTTTCTTCAGTTGAACTTCAGTGAGCACAGTTACTTTGAAAACATCCTGGAAAACCTGAGAGCTGGAGCCCAAAAGAGCTTGAGAAAACTTCGTGAGAGAGTTGACCAGGACATGTAAGTTACAGCCACCACTGCCTTCCGAGGTGAGGGTGATGAGGGGTAAGTCCTACACTGCGGACAGCAGAGAACGCCTTGAGACAAAAAGTATGTCAAACACCTCTTTACAAAGCCTACAATTTCACAGTTATTAATAAGCAAGCAAACAAAAACTCCCCAGAGAGAAGCATCAGTCAAATTAGTTGTTGCAAAGCCTGTTCATTTCTTCTGTCCCTCTTCCTATGAAGTGTTTTTAACTCGGAATGCAAGCACACAATGCAGACACTTAGAAACCTCAGGGAGTTACTGGTGAATAATTTACCAAGGGAGTCTTCTGGTCAGTCAGCTGAAAACCAGCATTTTCTGCTTCCTCATGTCTGGAGGAATCAATCGTGGTGCTCTTCAGAGGAAGAATTCTTGCACAGCACTCGTGTCCTTAATCCACAAACTTATTGATCACTGTTGCCTTTTACAGTGTCTGCAGACAGATGGTAGCCCTTCAGCCAGAATTCCTGACATCCCTGCTTATTCAAGGCATGGTTTAAAGCACATTTGTGGGAACCCTTTCCTGGATTCATCAATTAGGCCTTTTTTGCATGGTAGTTTGATGATGTATGAAATACTTGGCAGTTTTCTCATGTAATGAACTACATCTTACTAGTAAACTCTCTGCAGCAGCTTGAAGGGTTTCCCCAAGGAGACGTAAAACCACTTACCACTCCAGATCACTGTTTAATTACACTGAAGTAGAGTATCTAACTACTGTGACTGATATCATAAGCAGTTATCATTGCAGTTAAGAATAATAGCCATTGCTCATATTCAGAGCCTTCTGGGGAGGGTGGGGGTGAGTTGTTAGAAGCTACCTGGCTAGCTGCAAGCATTTTATGTCAGCCATGCCAAAGAGAAGCTTATGGACCAAGAGCATGGTCTGAACTGAATGCCAGTCTGTTTTCACAACAGACTGGCCTTCTGAGGGAAGCCACTCTGAAAGACTTGAGTACCCCCTTGACCTCAGGAACAGATTCCTACTCCCTCTTTATGCATGTGTTACACCCTGGTTAGTGCCATACCAGCACCCCACCACTTACTGCTGTTGCCAGGCTCAGATAAGCAGTCCCCTCTATTCTATTAGTTCAGAATAACCAACTTGCCAAGAACTGGAGGATATAAACGTGCTGTATTTCTTAAGCAGGAAATTTCATTCCATCCCACAGCAGCCCACAAGTAGTTATGTCAAAACACTGATACCTGGGGCATCACAAGATACTGTAAGGACAAGAGATGTGGGAAGAATATCACAGCCTGATGCTGCTGAATACTTGTCATGAGTCTATGGCTTCAGACTGTTCTGCATGGTTCATGACAGCACTGTATGTCAGAGAGAGAAGAGAAGGGGAGGAGAAAGAAAAACAGAGACTAAAAGTTATCAAAGTATTGAAGGAAGTTTCTAGAAGCAGCCTACTCAGCAATTACTTCTCAAAGTTAATGCTCATTATCTATGAAATACTGGACTCCAAATACAGACATTTAAAACTGAATAATCACAATCAGATATATAATTTCTCAATAAACCAATTTGGCCTTAACTTACTGAGTGACTGCCTTCTGTTGCTCACTGTCCTCTAAATGCCAACTGTCTTTTGAATGTAAACTGTTGGTTTCTTCTCAAGCTTAGTTAGCATTGCGATGAGCTGGTACCACATTCTGCCCCAATGTGGCTGTTCAACATTCATGAGAAAACGCATTTCTAACTTCAACTTGGCATTGTTTTTGGTAAAAGGTGCCCACAGATGAGACACCAGTTATTTCCTGTGTTAGTATTTCTTTAAGCTGTGTTCAATGGTGCCTTTCTTCCTACCTCAATTCTTCCCATTTATGCAGCCTGCGTTTTTTATCATTAACAACTCAATAAAAATGATGTCTAAATCAGGACTAACTTTGATGCAATGTTTGTTTTCAGATGGATAATTGGAGCTGCAGTGGTCAATGCATTCTATTCCCCCAACCGGAATCAGATCGGTAGGTTCACAGCAGCTTCAAACGTCTCTGTGGAACTGATTCATCAGTGCTGTTATTCAGAGGCACCTGTGTCCGTGTGGGAATTCTGGGCAAGGTGGACAGGCTGCTCATTTCAAGCAATCGCTTTGTTGATGAATATTCAGCTCCCTGCTGGGCAGACATAGTTTATAGACTAATTGGAACAGCTTTAGGTTTGAGAGCCTGAGACAGTAACTGCTACTATACCAGTGCCAGCTTCAGAGACTAGAGAATGCTCACAGTGTATGCTGGGCTGTCTGTACTCGTGTTTCCACATTGCTGATAAACATATGGGCAGCTCTCCACTTTGCCATCTGTACAGATGGTACTAAAGTTAAATCAATAAGAGGCATACCAGGCTCGAGAAACCTGGCCCTGCTTGTAGAATGTCAGAGCTGGGAGCTTTTGCAGAGCTGCTAGGCTGACCTTCCTTGTTCTCAGCAGACAAGATCTACAGACTTAAGACACAGCAAATATGTCTGTCTGCCCGTGCTCCCTGAGCTATGCACACAGCCAGAAACTCAGCTTAAGCCTGGAAATGCTGTAGAGTCTTGGGTGACTTTTGAGCACCCCAAATGGGAGAAGAACCATGTAATTCCTAGAAAGCAGTGCTTGTTCACATTCCCTGCTGCAGGAAGATCTACCATCCAAGTACTGCCAAATACCACACAAGGAAAAATACATGCCTTTTTAGGCCAGACATCAACTGCATCCTGCTCACAGAGCAAAGGCCAGAAATGGGAAACAACCCAACAAACAGTCACAAGGGAAAATTTAGGTAATTGCTAAAAGCAGAAACATCCAAAGCACTCCAACCTCATCAGAAAGAGACATTTTCCATTTGTGCAGCTCTCCCTTACCTCCACGCTGCAGGTACAGTGAAAGCTGTGACCAGTCTTCAACTTGTGAGCCTGTATTACCCTGCAGCCAAGCTCAGGCTCTGTTTTATGGTGATGGTAATCAGCTGTGAGCCAGCTTTGCAGGCAGGGAAGTTGGCTCTGAAAGAAGCCTGGTTCCTCTACAACTTTGCCTTTTAAGTAATATGGAAGTAAGTGGTTTAAGCAACTTGAAGATGAATGTATAAGCAAAAAATCCAAGCACAGCTACCCACAATAGTGTAGATGTCAGTTAAGTCCTGTCTCTAGTTTGAGAGAGATAAGTTTCCACACTACTTTTGGTTTTCTGCCTTTGTCTTACTCCTGTCTTACGTATTTCTCCCTGAAATTATATTGATTAAACTTTCTATACAGTCCAAAAGGGTTTGGTCTCAAAATGGAATAATTGCTATATAATTTCAGTATCTCACTTCTTCCAAAGTATCATACTAGAATTAGTTGCTTTCAATCCTAATTCCTCTAGAAGCATATGTGCTTTTCATCTTACCTAGCTGGGATGAAGACTAAATCCCACTGATTCTATATAAGGTTTTTGCCAGTAGACTGAAGAACAGACCTCCCACTGCTCCCACCCCAGACTGGCTCCCAAGAGCACTTGGTGGTCTGCAGGAATTAACACTGAGTGGTAATCAGCATGTGATTGCCAGCCTTTCTTGAACGAAAATAAAGCAATAAAACACCCATTAGTTCCCCTATAAAATGGCTCTATAATTCAAACTGTACCTATCAGACAGTTACTGAACATGTTGTTCTTGACTTACTGCTACCCACATTATGGCCCAAATTAGGTTAAAGTCAAAATGTAAATGATGCTTTGTTCTCAAACAAGGAGATACTGTAATTGCAGATGTGCTAAATTAAACCTTCATTAACTTGTCATTTTCCACTTATCAAGAGAGAAACAGTTTCACATGAGGAGGCATGATGTTGTTCCTAATCACTTTATATTTTATGTTCCTTACTGATCTTTAAACCAAGCAAACAATCTGTCTGAAAAGTACCCAGGACTAACAGTGCTTTCAGCATCTCCCTCTCTCCTCCCCTCTGTGCAGTTTTTCCTGCTGGGATTCTACAGCCCCCCTTCTTCAGCAAACGCCAGCCACAAGCCCTGAACTTCGGTGGGATCGGGATGGTCATTGGCCATGAAATTACTCACGGGTTTGATGACAATGGTGAGAAGATATCTGGGAAAACAGTATTCCTTCAGTTGCCCTCATTACACTGTAAGAAATGGGTTATACAGTGCTGTGGTGGCACACAGGATCACACTCAAAACTCCTTCTGTCTTGGATTTTCATGCAGGCAGGAATTTTGATAAAGATGGGAATATGTTTGACTGGTGGAGCAATTTCTCAGCTATGCATTTCAAGGAGCAGTCCCGTTGCATGGTTTATCAGTATGGGAACTACACATGGGAGCTTGCAGGGGGCCAAAACGTAAGTGAAACCAATCAATGCCACACCACTGGGTTTGACATAATGAATGTAAACTGGGGATACTGGTGTAGCCTAGAAACCCAGCAGTATCTGTGTGCAGTGGGTTAATGGTGAGCTGGGCTCATGTGTGCTTTTGCTGCCAGACCCTACGGGGTGTTTTTGGCAAGGGGGAGGAAATCTGGTGTTTGCTGCGGTATTTTGTCATCCTGCTACTTTATGTTCTGCCCAGAAGCCCATTCCTGTTCTATTCCTATATATTCTCTCTGTTCTAATCTACAGCTTTTACCCTATTAAGTTTTTATTTCCATTCTCTTCTTTCTTTGCCCTAGCCCAAAGTCCTTCCTTCTGTTCCAGACAGGACTGTGATGAATGACTGTGCTCAGCTCGTGGTTCCGAGCATTGCTAATACTGAGTACAGACTAAATGAGTGATTGTTCTTTTACAGGTCAGTGGAATAAGCACATTAGGAGAAAATATAGCAGATAATGGAGGAGTCCGACAGGCTTATAAGGTAACCTCCAAATACACTATGGGGTAACTTTACCTCTGGGATTCAGCAGTGGCGTTATTCTGTCAATAAAACATTGACAATTAATGTTATTACCATATTCAAAAACTTAAAGCCTCAATTATGGATCTAGCAGCTTACATCCCAGTCACAGTGTAGGATTGCTGCATTCATGCACCCAGAAGACCACCTCATTCTCCTGGCTGTACACTGAGGTACCACAGTGCTTGATGCTGCACATTGTCTCAGGTAATCAAGGGCAACACTCACCAACAGGCACAGGATTAGCTTGGGAGAAGGTAAAACACTCTCCACTTTTTAAAGCCCTTGATTCTGACAATGGCAGCTACAGCTTCAAAGAGCTGCTCACATGGCCAGAGAGCACGGATTTCTTGGCAGCACAGTTTGGTGATATTGGGAAGCAGAGCAACTGTTTTCCCCGAGTTTATTTCTCTCAAATAAACTTGCAAAGCTGTGCAAACGTGGCAGGGTGCTGTGGGATGACAGGAGCTGCCTGCACAGACTCCTCCAATGTAAAAGTATTTTCACCCTCAGCTCTACCTTTGCTGTTTGTGTGCTTTGGGACTGGCAGCACCGAAGAGGATCAGGTACTAGAACGTTTGAAATCAGGCAGTGTGAGGACCCATTAACTTGTCTCCATTATGCCAATAGACCTAAAAAAAGAAAATTGGCCAATTAACGTGTAACAATACCAGCTAATGGATTTAACATTGAGCAAGGTTATTATCTGCTATTTTATAAGCAGCTACCTGAAGAGAGAAAAATCATCACCATAGAGCTTAACACTTTCCAGACACAAATTCCTATAGAATAAGGCAGTGGAAGCTGCAGACATGGGCGTTCAGGCTCCTCAGCATGCGTGATTGTGCGTGTATCACCAGTGGCACGCCTTTCCCTATAGCAGCAAGTGCCACCTTCCTGAAGAACTGCAGGGTACATCTCCAGGTGACTCTAAAGAACAGAGAGAGCTCCTTGTGGTGAAGGTCACTTGGCCAACTGCTACTCTAAACAACACTTCCATGCAAGAGCCTGCTATTTTTTCCCATTTTACAACAGCTCAGTTCAGAGGTTACTGTACTTGAGAAGCTGAATGTGAATTCTCTCTGTGTTACATGGGTTTTGCCAGAAGAGTCAGCGCAGAACTTCTGTGGCAGCTTTGTCATAAAGTCAGCTGTGCTAGAAAGACAAAAACTATGAAAACACAGAAGGGCAGACGTGTTGGGTTCATATACATTGTGACTGCAATCTCTCACCCCCAAACAGCATTCAGAATACCCACCATGCCTGAATAGGCCACTCTGCCATCTGAATTGCATCTGTGATCATTTCTAGGCCTACTTAAAATGGCTGGAACAGGAAGGGAAGGAGCCAAAGCTGCCAGGACTGAATCTGTCCCACAAACAGCTTTTCTTCCTCAACTTTGCCCAGGTAAGAACACTTGGGTGCAGCCACTTCATGCCTCATGAAAGGATAAATCAGGTTATCTTAGAGGTTAGAGAGAAGATTAGTCCCAAGCTCCACTTGGACAATGATTCACTTTCGTACTCATCAAAAGGTCCTCAAGAGAGACAGGAAAAAGATGGCCTGGATGAGAAACTCTTCGAGCAACAAATGTGATACAGTAGGTTAAATATCTGATAGTGGGCCAACACACTCGCTGGTGTGCTTCAGACTCTGAACCTCCAGCTCAGCTGGGGAAACATGAGTGAAATCAAGGGCTAATATATCTATCCCAGAACATCAGATCTTAATCCAAGAACTTGATAAAACTAAGAGTAATTAGTTAATAATTGGTCTGCTTCCTCAGTACAACATAGTCCAACTATACTGTAGCAAACTGGGATGGCTCTTAGGAAAAACTTGGAAAACCAGTGAGCAGGTCCCCAAACTAAATTCCTTTTAATACTGACCCACTAATGATTAACCCTCCTTGCCTAGGTTTGGTGTGGTTCCTACAGACCAGAATATGCTAGCCAGTCCATAAAGACAGATGTTCACAGCCCTCTGAAATACAGGTGGGTTTTACTAACTGATTCACTAACTGATAACTTACTTGGTTCAACCCACTGTACCAGTATGGTGCACGAAGAGGGGGAGGCTCATGCTATGAGTTATATTCTAACAGACAAGATCAATTGGATTAACATTAAGAGCTTCTCCCATAGCTTGTAGGACAGTGCTGGAGAGCACATTCCTTTGCTTGGCCTGGTGAACTGGCCAGTCTGTAGAGAATGGACCAGAATGCTCTGATCCAGCATTTCATTATTCCTATCAGCTGTATTTTTATTGCATAAATTATCCTGTCTTCTGAGACTGGAACTCCAACATCGTTTTCTGTTTTCAAAGCAACAATCCCCATGCCCTGTATCTATGTAAATAAGTTCCTTCTCTTTGTGTAGGGTGATGGGGTCTTTGCAGAACTTTGAAGCATTCTCAGAGGTGTTCCACTGTAAGAAAGGCACAGCCATGCATCCTGCAGAGAAATGCAGAGTCTGGTAACCAAATGCATGAGTGAGAACGACACGGGCTCTGTGACACAAACAAGCAATGTGCCTGATGTTCTCCCCTTCAGTCACAGCCAAGGCTCATGGTGCAGCTACTGTCGTGAGAATCCAGGAGTACAGCCCTCAAGCTCTTACGGTCTCACTGGGAAGCACGCAGGTATCCCAGTGACTGATGGGCTGTGCTGGAAGCCATGGCATGCTCCAGAGCAGGAATGACTCTTTCAGTGACGTCCTGACTGTTATTAAGATACTGCATCAGGGTTACAAAGACTAATTCTTAGATAAAAGCAAAACCAACAACCTGTACATCTATTTTTCAGAAAGGAACAGTAATTTTAGTATCTCTTACAACCACCCCTTCTGAGGCACAGCAAACCAGTTTGAGATGCTTCACTGAACTGCTTCCCAGTGTTCTGAGCCAGTTTTTGGTGCATTCTTCCCAAATGCAGGTTAGAGCTAGTTTAAACTCCTGTGCTGTCTGTATAATTGGTCCCTGCTTTGGTGTAAGAGACTGTTATTTGTCTTACTGTGTACAAAGTGAGCTCTATGTTAAGATGCCTGTCGGCTGCTATTGTAATGCAAAGCTGCACTCTCCTGCTGCACTCGAGTTCCTTTGCTCCAAAGAACAACTGTGACAGGACCTTAGAGAGAGGTAAAGAGATCACATTTTTAGGAGTACAGCTTCTGGTGTCATGGTTAAAAGAACGGGGTCCCTCCCTCCAGAGACACATTTAAAATTATGCTTATTCTTGTAGAAAGTGTATAAAGTACTCTGCCAAACAGCAAACATGTATCCATGGAAACAATGAAGCTGGTTTTAATCTGTGCCTTTTCATTTTGCCATAGGCTATTTTTCAGTATTTACACTTGAAAAATGTGTAACAGGTATGGGTTTTTAATAAAAGAAATAAAACCACAGTGGCCAAGGCAGCAGTTTACTCTAGAGCAAGGGTTTGGGTGGCTCTCCTCAGTAAGCACGCAGATATAATGATGGTATTTTAAACTGCCAGCACTTCACGCTCCCTTTTAAATACTTCTCCAGCAAATGCTTTTCTTTCCAGCACAGAAATCACTGGAAAGCAGGAATGTACCTTAGCTCATTGTCCAGAGACGCCGTGGTAGTGACAGGGCACGGCTTTACAAGCATCATATAACCGTATGCCTCAGTCAGAGACTCTGGTGAACAGTCCTACTACAACAGAACACCTTCATTAGTAACTAAGGTAGCAGACAAATCCATGGAACCAGACGGAGCTTAGCAAATGCTGCAGAAAATACTTCAGCCTAGAGGAAAATTCTCTAGGCAGAGCTGTTTTGCTGCAGATCTGGTTCCATTTTAGACTTGTAGGCAATTAAGTGTCAGAGCAGCTTTATTACATACTTGGGAAAAGAAAGATTCGGATGTTTCCCAGAATGAGGGGAAAATGAAGTCTTTCCTTCTCCCATGCTGCCACCTGGTGGCAAGCGGAGCTACAACGTCTAACTCAGACCAAGAGACGGGGAACCATCACCGCTGGCTCGGGCACACCTCCCGCAAACTCTGATGGGGTGCTCAAGGAGCCCTAATTCGGGCAGGTGCAACAGCAGCAAAAGGCCCTACCCACGTTTGTGTGTTTCCACCAGAGTAGCACTCACCTCTCCACCTCTGCAGGAGCTCTGCCACCGCTGCTCCATGCTGCTCAGGGAGAGCTGCAGCTTTGTGGGACACTTTATTCACATCTCTGAGCTCTCAAGAGAAGAAATTGTGGGAAGGCATAAAGGATACAGAGTACATCAGTGATTGAGTCTGCTTCCTCTCAGTCTGAGGTGCAAAAAGGTGTGAAAGGAGGACTCAGATTCCAGCCACTACCTGCAGCGAAACCAGGCGGCTGGTTCAAGGCCTTACTACTCCAGTGAGGTTTTGTGCGCATAGGAAATGCTCAGTATGGGTTAGCTGAGAGAACCTGTGTGACAGTAGCACTTGCTTTACTTTTGGGGTACTCATGTGATGGGAGACATGAGAATATATAGATGAGAATACAAACTCCTTCTGCTGTACAAAAAGACACAGCTTTTTAGAAGACTGACATGTCAGACTGTTTCAGGGGTACAGATGGCTGCATACCCCTCGGAGAGAGAGAACCCAGACAGCAGTTGCACACAAATGCATTTTATTGCTCTCTACAAACACAGAGATGCATACACAGTATGCAGGTAGCCATTGGGCTGTCCCACTTGTGGGAGAAACACTATCCACCATGAATTAACCCACTCAATACAGACAAAAATCATTATTATAATGAAAATGCTAGAAAAAGCATAGCTTACACACAAAATGTATAACATTGACAAATCAAGCCTTTTACCCACTACCATTTCTTTAACATAAAGCAGTAACATCCTCTTTTTCTAAGTTGAAAAAAGCAGCAAAGTAGTAGAAATATTCCACATAGTTTCCTAGTTTCTGTCCTTTATATACTCGGATTATGAAAGGGCCATGGGGAAAAATCCAAAACCAAACCAAACCCATCTTTGATTCTGTACAAGTTATAAGCAAAGAGAGGGAAACTGATTTTAATCAAGTGTGCATGAACAAAAGGGCAGTAAATTTATCCTCCGGGGTGACTGAGCAAACAATTGTTGCTGGTCAAGCCAGAGCAGAGCTGATGCCTCTTACAAGCAATATGAGAGAAATCTCTCCTACAGCAATTCGTGTCCATCACAACTGTAACACTTACAAAACACCCCCCTTCATTTTGAAGGCATTCACCCCTGGCTGGCAGCACACTGTGTACTGTTACCAGCAGCGTCTACACAGCTCCAGGACCTTGCAACAGAATGCCTGAACTTTTGCCAAAGGATCACAGAGTCAAAAGTATGCCATTCTGTGCACAGATAAATAAAATACACGGGGAAATAACATTCCCTACAGAAGAGAGGATCAGAGCTGGACTTATCAAATGCAGTCAGATCCTTTCTCTGGACTGTAAAAGGCAAAGGTCCATGAAATAAGGACTCCTGGACTACCAGGGCCTCCAGAGGGTGCTGGCACCTTTCAGAGATGCTGGTTTCAGGGTGCTGGGGTTCCCAGGGGAGAAGGTGGCCTCTGTGGCAGCTGACTGGCTCTTCTGGAAGTGGCTCAAAAGTTTGGTCTGTGTTTCAGTTCGGACTTTGTGAAGAGAGAGGAAATGGAAAGCTTCTTGCAAACACCTGGAATAGCCCTCTCTGAAGTCAAACTGAGCGCTCTTATGGAAGGGTCCTGAAGCTAGAGAAGGAAAGAAAAGAGGGGAAGAAAGAATAGATTAGAGCAGTTGTTCGTGGCAGAGGCTCATAAAACTGTCACAGGTTGGCAGTAAGCTGGAGACTGAAACCAAATTCAGTACTCACCCTTCACCTGCAGCTGGCTCTGCTGCTTCAGGTAGCTGACAGCCATCTCCAGGATGTCGGCTTTCTCCAGCTTGGAGTTGGGCTGGTGTCTCTGGAACTCCTTCTCCAGTAGCAGTTTCAGCTGCTCGATGCTGCTGTTAATCCGGTCACGACGCATCTTCTCCACCACCGGCTTCCTCAGCTGCAAAAAGCAAAGGAAAAGAGACCTGTTATTAGAAGAATCCTCTCCCTGCCTTTCACAGCATGTTTGTTGCCCATCACTCCTCCTAAACAATGTGGACCAGTTTCTCAGGTGGTTTAAACTGCTCTGAGAACAGCCGAGAGCAAGGGTGAAGCCTTGCTGTGCCGGGACTTACTTTGTTTTTCTCCTTTGGTGTCAGCAGGTTGTCGGGCTCCATGAAAACAGTGCTGGGAGCCATCTGCCCTGGGAAAGGAGGAACTGTCTCAGAGTGAAGTCCAGGAGAAGTGTGTGGCTGGAGGCTGGCTCTGCCTGGTATTTATACTGTACAACCTCTCCAAGAGTCTGTGGGTCTCTGGCTTGGTGGTGTTTCCCACACTCCACAGCCAATCCGGGAGACGGGCAGCACAATAGGAGAAGCATCTATTCTTGCATGCTCCATTGCCACTGAATAGCCTGGGGATAATGACCTTCTCCCAGATGAGCAGGTGGGGAGTGTGTGGTACATGAAAGGCCGGGATCAGAATTACGTTCAGAAGCTGGGAAAGAGCTGGCCTTCAATGGCAACAGGCTGCTGACTAATGCCGTGGGTCAATAGCATTCCCGGCGCAGCCCGGGGCTCACAGGGTGCAGGAAGGAGCAGGTCAGCTGCCGGTGGCGGGAAAGGACACTTGCAGGATGGGCACATGCTGGAGCACACACCCAGGCACACACACACACACCAGCACGTTCTGCCTGCCCCGGGAAGAGCAGGATCTCTGGAATTCCACTCGCTCAGGGCCGGTCGTTCTCTCCCAGGGACGTGACACCAGTCTTGCCCACGTGAAACAGAAAACAGCTCACTATTTTAATTTAGGCTATGCACAAAGGAAAACTGAGTGCAAAAGGAATCTGTACGGCCCATAAACGTGTTAGAAATCAAATTCCTGATCCCTCATTACTCTCCACTGGGGCAACTCTATATTGAGATGCACAGTCCTTGTTCAGTAGGTTCCTGCAACGCAAGAGTTAATGCTCTTGCTATTTGTATCCTATAAACGTACAGTGGAGATGCATGATGGAAAACTTGAACCAGATCTGCCTGCATTTTACCTGCCTTCTGCCCATGCAAGTACTGCATTCTTTTGTGAGCTCTAAAAGAAGGACACGGCAGCATTGTTTTCTGCACCCCGGACGGTGTGGAGCAAGGCTGGCAGCAATGCTGCCCTGTCACACCACAGGCAGGGTGCAGTAGGCAGGCAGCAGCTCTAGCCCCATGAATAGAACCACAAATTCTGGTCCCAGATTTACTCCAAACGGGCTATGTGACCTAATCAGTTGAACACTTTTGTCTGTGAGCATTGGTATCTCCCTCTGTAAGTTTTACAGGAGTAATAATAATAAGAAGAATAAGAATAGTAGTAGTAATAAATTAGCATCAAGTAATGTGAGGGCTTATGTTTGGAGATCTCTTACTGTAGTAAGTACTTACTGTTCGTATTTACATTAATATATGTGCATTTATGTATATATTAACAAGTGTGTGTGGTCACACATCTCTTAATGTGAATACATATACCCACAGACACATTGCTCTCTCCCCCTGCAACTCATTATTCGTAAGACCAGGTAAGCTTTAAATGACCTCTTCCAGGATCTGCTTTTCCATCCCTATTGTACTGCTCTTGAATAGGCTCCTTCTTTTCGTACAGAGCAGCAGCTGTTGAGCTCGGAGCCTTTCATGTCAAGTTGTGGGAAAGCTTTTGTGACACCATTTCACATGTTCTCCTCAAAGCTTGTGGATTATCTTTGAGCCCATGTAATGCCACCTCTGAAACCAGTCCTTTGCTCTGTGTATCCCTCTTGGGGAGATTCTCTGAAACACAAACTCCTGAGTAGTAACTTCTTTCTTAAGCTCGTTAATCAAGCGCACGAAGAAGAAATGTGCCAGTCCCGTGATCAGCAGGGCCCACTGGCCCTTTTACGAGAGAGTTTCTGGTTCCCAGATTAACTCACTAATAAGCGGCTACAAGAACAGCAATGATTTCCCCTTCCAGTACAAGTCACATCAACAGGCACTCCAGGTTTAGCCCAACAGAGCTGTTTAAAGTCTCAGATGCCTCCCCTGCAATTATCCACAGCACACAACAAGAAGCTAAGTCTAATTCTCAGGAATCTGAGCATTATTGCATCCCCGTATCATAGGACTTTTATCTGGGGAGAGGACTAACTTTCCGTGATAAAGCTGTAGCAGAGCTGGTGCATGATTTGAGCCACTTGGTGTGCCTTTGGCTTTCTTCTCACAGCCGTGGGCTCTGGCTGACTCTGGGGTTTGCCCAGTGGTCCTGCAGATGCGCAGGAGGGTGGTAAGAGCCCAGCGTGGCGGCTGCTGCAGCCCCACAGCCGCTGCAGAGCAGGCTGAGCCCATCACCTCCCACACATCTGCCACCGCTCATTCTGCCGGGGAGCTCTGCACCAGGATTTTACACACAAACCTCTTAACTCTCTACTCAGCACCCAGGGGATTCCTGAGTTAACTCCACCGGAGTACTCATGCTAGCCTGAAATAAAACCACAGTTAAAATAGCTTTTTATTTTCTCTTTGGTTTCATAGTCTGTGAGGGGAAAAAACGCTCTAATTACTGACTATCGTGGAAGAGTTACTCAGATCAGATGCTCAATTACCCGAAATAGATGCTCTGCTTCTCCTTTGGTTGGGAATCCTAAAGGAAACTGGTAACCAGAATTCTTCCCCATTACAAAGTTAGCAGAGTCAGTGGACTTTACACTGAGGATAATGAATTCTGAATTACTCACCTTCTACTATAGTTCCAAATATACACACTATTGCACAGAAAACTTCATAGGATCCCAAGATACTGGATCTGGATGACATGTTTGCATTAGCAAATAGCCTCCCGCCAGAATCCCTGCAGGTTGTTAGCTCTTTAGGAAGACTTAAAGATGCTGCTGCTGACCCAAGTCTTGAGAGATGCTCATAACTCCTGTTGCTTCTCTCCCAAAATGTGCTGCCCAGATGGCCTTTTGGGAGCAGGGTTTCCCACTGAACACAATGCAGAGGCAAGCACCGTTGCTAATGTGGTTTGTAGTCAGGCACACTTCTTTTGTGACAGGAATGAATATAGTTAAGAAATGGTGTGGGAAACTCAGAAGTACACAGACTTCCATAGCCTTATGTTAGTGAGTCATGCAGCAAGCTAAAAAGCTTGGGAGCCAAGACAGCGCAAAGCTCTGGAATAGAGTGCGAAAGAGGAGACTCAGTTAGTGCCGAGTCCTAGTGACCATCCTGAGGTGACAAACAAAACGGGTCCAACCCTACAGGCCTTACTTGGGTCCTCACTGAAACCAGCAGGAACTTGGGACTCCATGAGGAGGGGAGCAGGCTGCTGGATTTGGCCTGCAGCTTTTGTACCTCCAGAGCTACCTCCTGAGCTCCTGTAAACTAGTCTAAACACAAATTCCCTCTACACCTCCTGTGGAGTTCATCAAAATCCTAACCAGCAAAAGCTGAGCCTGGATTTTCACCTGCCAAATACCAATGCCAGAATCTGTGCTAGTGTTTCCCATTTCTTTCATCCAAGCAACAGAGAATAGTTTAGAAGTATTAATGAAGAGAAAGGCTTTTCCAGAGCATCCCCGGTATAAAATCTGATCTGATTTTCTTAAAGCCAAGCCCAGGTCATACAGAGCCAGGGAATAAATGCCCTCCTGTACCATTACAGGTGATGTCCCATGCAGTGGTTGCCATCATATTTGGGCAGGTCAGCCTCAGACATAAAGAACAGCAAGACAGATGTACTGAGCAACGTGGGGTACGGGCACTCTGACACCCGGGAGCAAAGTCTCTCGGTGTCTGTCAGTGCCTCTCCTCACGGAGAGTTCTGCCAGAACCCCAGCTACTCTGCTGGGCAAAGCTGAGCTGAGGCAATGCTTCACCTGCAGCAGAGCACCTCCAAGCTGGCAGGAGGACATCAGTCCTGTATTTAACCCCCATACAGCAAACACCAATTCAGATTAACACACCGGGGCAATTAAGGATTGGAGAAGCTTCTGCATCTGTTTGCAAGCGTTTGCATAAGCTTACAGCAGTTTAAC
The DNA here is from genome assembly GCA_024733675.1 of Psilopsiagon aymara. NCBI lineage: Eukaryota > Metazoa > Chordata > Aves > Psittaciformes > Psittacidae > Psilopsiagon > Psilopsiagon aymara. The sequence continues at coordinate 16,856 of JANRGW010012620.1, read as the reverse complement.
TAATATCCAGGGTCTGTGTTTTCCAGGAGAGACTAAACAAACCTGGGGAATTAAAGAAGCCAACACAATATATGGTGCAGAAGTCTTCATATGGGCTGAAACCACCTTTGCCACCCTCACTGGCACAATTTTCTCTGGCCTTACTGGTGGATGAGCAGGATTCTGCATCTGCAGTTCCATTCCCTGTCATTTCCTCCTAGCTCTTTCCTTGCTCTGCTGCTTGTTTGAGCCTGGTGCAATTGCTGGTTGCCTGCAGAGCTTCCTTCGCTCCTTCCTTTTTAGTCGGGGTCCATCCTCCCTTCATGCAGTTTTTATAATCTGATTTTTCGTTCTGTCACTGTTTTCCCTGTCTGTCACAGGCAGATGTGGCTGGAGGACAGCAGTGTCCCACAGCCCCCCAGACTCTGTGAGTTTGGAGTTCCTTCCAGTTTCCCACACTGCTCTCCTATTCACTGCATTCAGGCAGAGGATAAAGGAAGTGTGCCATGCTACAAGCTGAATTAGAAATGGTGTTTGACTTCCCTTTGTACTTCACAGAAACCTTGCTCTGGGCAGACCATCTGCATAGCACTCACTGTGGGGAAAACCATTGATCAAGGCCTGTCAGCCCAGCTGGGGGAACTTGGGAAAGTAATTCCTTGTGCCACTTCAGTTCTTTAGGGCTTAACATCTGGCTGGAGGGGGAGGCGACAGTTGATGGTTTAACAGTCTTGCTTCCTTTCAAGTTTGGGATGCTGTTTTGATCCCCTGATAAGCCTTTCTGAAATACTGATTTTAATAACATGGAAAGCATCCAGAAGACTAGGAATAATGCACTGGCTTTGCATTTTCAAAGTGCTTTACAAATACCAGCTAATGAATTCTCAGCAACCTCCTCTGTGAGATAACGATGTATTATTAGCAATGTTTTACAAATGAAGAAAAATGAGGCAGACAGGGGAAACCCCTCATTTCAGTATTTCCAATAGCCTACTGGGCAGTGCTCCCATTGCAAGTGGCTGTTTGAGACATCTGGTTTACAATGATGCTCAGCATCCACTTTTCTTTTCATCAGCTTTGGCATCTCTGAAAGAAGCCAACTCCCCAACTTGTGGCAGAATGTAGATTACCAGCCTGGACCACACTCGCAGCCAGGCAAGGCCTAGAAAAGCAGATGCCAAAGTTCTCCTTTGTATGTAAGTTCAGCAGTGGGTTTTGAAAATGCTATATAGTACAATTTCAGCCCATGAAACGGCTGAAAAAGAAGACGCACTCGAACCCTTGGTCAGGAAATACACAATGATCTACTCGACAGAAAATAACTTGATCTCTGCAGAAAGTAAACTGAGTTTTAACTTGTTTGCTCATGTTACTACCCAAACCTCAGGCTTAGCAGCTGTCCTTAGTCCTTGTGCACGTGTCTGTCAGCACCATTGAATTCTGATCAGCTGCCTCCCGGTGGTTATGGTTATTCTGGGATTGGAGCTCTGAAGAGGGGAGGACGCAGTGTGCTCTGAATTACACGAACTCTGAGTTTATGAGGGAATTTCAGGCCTGAGACTCTTCGCTTGACCAGTGACTCAGAAATGAGGAAGGAGCCACACTGGTCCAAGGTAGGGAACAATCAGATGAGGCTCAGGGGACACCAGTCAAGTCTGTCACTATTGTTCTCCTCTCCACCGCTGCCCTCGCTAGAGCTGAGTGATTCAATACCTGACACGTGCAGATAGGATCAATTGCAGCTCCTCCAAGTGAAGAGGTGGCTGAGCTCCTATCTGGCACAAATACCTCATTCCCATCTTGTCAATGACAGCAAGTGGCTCTTGGGGCCAGACATCGGGAACCACACTCCCAATTCTCAACCTATTATTCTCTCTGCAGGATGCCTTCTCCTTGCCAAAGAGCTTGGCAGCACTAGCAGGTAAGTCTTGTGATCTTTATCATGAGACACACAATACTTACGGCCTTCATTAAGACTTCACATCCAAGCCTCATGGCTCTATAAAGAAAATTAAAGGTATCATCCTGAATGAAGTCCAAGTGCTCAATCATCAAGAGTAAGTTTAAAAAGCATCCTTATAAAGCACAGTGTAGCCAAGTCCCCTGGTAAAAGCAGGAGAGGATATATTCTGTGGTTGGTTTATATAGGGTTTTGAAGGAGGAGGGTGGTAAACACATAACATGGTGGCTCCAGCAAAGCCTGCTCCCAGGGCAATATGTTCCTTTGAGACATAATTGATTCCTGCCATCAGGCACCAGCCTGCTCTCCCTGAGGGTCAGGGCTTTCCCACATCCAACCCCATTATCCCACAGACCATGCCTTTTGTACAACACACTCCAGCTATTCATGTGCAAAGCAGCTGTAATCCCCAGACCTTTCGGAGTCAATATACCAGGAAATAATAAATCCCTCTTGTGCACTCCTGAATATGCTGAGAGGTGACTTGTGGGAATTTCAGCTGGGCAGAAAAATAATAAATTCTCTTTAATTTTTAATTATTTGTAATACTCACTGTAGGAAGACTGTGTCAGTGGTGCATGACTATTTCTGGGTCACCCACACAAGCAGCTATAGAAATTGCTTTGGCCTCTAACAAATGCAGATCAAATTGTCTCATATGTTTCTTAATGATCAAAGTCCACTTGCCTTCACTTGGCATCTGGGAATGGGAATACATGGAGCATTCTGGATCTAAAGAAAACTAATTAAAAAAGGTTCAACCCGTGAAGAAAGTACTTTACAGTAACAAAAGACCCCTTTCTGCCGGGGTTTTAGTGTCCAAAGGAGGCAAGACAATGCCACACTAATGACATTTAATGGAATATTTTATACAAAAGTCTAACAACAACATAACCCTTTCCCCTGAAAGAGGCAGATTGCGCTGCACTTCCACTCCATAGCTTCACTTGGCTTGTGCGAGTGGGAGAGGCTAATCCTGAATAGCAAGTTTTGCGGGATAATTACGTATTTCCTCCCATGCCAAGCAATTTTTTAAAGTACATATTGTGTAGAATGTAATAGCACTGAAACACCTGAGCAGAACATGGTGCACGGGTGGGCTGCAAGAAGGGGCTGTCATCTGGGACACCAAAGGAAGCAATTGCTCGTAAACTGAAACCGGCAGAGGCTCTTGGGGTTCACCTGAGGCAGCCCTGCCTTGTCAAACCTTACCCAGAAACCTCCACAGAGCAAGTCATAAGAGTATGAGGATGATGAAGGGATGTGGTAATACTGCTGGATTTGTGGTGCTCTATTTCAGGAATCTAAAACACTAGGACATGCCCACCCAGCAGCAGTATGGTGTGTGGCACAAGATGCAGAGCCAATCGCTTCACCAAGTAGTCAAAGATAATTATTTCCACGCAGATGTGTCAGCACTTAGGACCTGATGGTGTTCTCATTGCTACTATCTTCCTCACGGATGCTGCCACTAGCCCATTACCTGAGAAAGTGAGACCAGAGCTACCTTGGTCCTAAAAAGCCTTCTATTTTACCTGTGCAAGTAACCCTTCAACAGTGCTAGAGCTGGGAAGCCATGGGCTGGCCTGAGGAAGAGACAAAAGCCAACTGGAGATCAGACTGCACGCAGGACAGACCTGCTGGCCCTGCTCTCCAGGCAGCTGTGATGACAAGGGGTGTCCAAGCAAGAAACATCACTGCCAGGCTCCCAACAGATGGAGGGAAAAGAAAATCCTCTGCAGGATAGCAAGAAGAGGCCATCCTCTGAGTTTATAAGCCAGCCCAGTGCTGTCCCTTCTCTGCTTTGCTCTCATGGATGCTGAGCAGTATCCCCACGAGGACCACTCCAGCCCTGTCCCTACACCCACTACAGACACAGGCTCAGCTCCTGATTCCAGAAGGTCTCTGGAAGAGTTTAGCAGAACCGCTCCCATTTCCCAACAGAGCAAACTGAGGCAAAGTGAAGCAAACGGCAGCCCCAGGCCTGACAGTGCTGCTGCTAAGCTGGGTATTCCTGCCAGGCACCCCCTTGCTGCACCTCTGAGAAGCCCCCTCCTGCACAGCGAAACACGCGCTTTTCATCCTCACTTGCTGCAAGAGCCATGCGAGTTCATCGTGCCTTGACAGAAGCACAGGCTCCACAAAGGGATTATTAGCACCAGGCTCTGTGGGTTTGAATTTCTCTGCCTTTCCCATACTTTTCCCCTATTGATAACATTTCTTGTTGGGACAATAGAAGTGTGCCTTGCAACTACTCATGACATTAGTGATGGTGCTTGAGCCTGAATAATTTAAAGGGAAAGAATCCAACTCCCAAAAGACCATCTGGCTATCAGTTATAATACAGCAATAAAGGTTATGGCTGCTTCTCAGGAGTTGGGAAAAAGATGAGTTTTGACACTGAGGAGTCTCTTCAACCGGCTTGGCACATGCCTACCTGCCGGCTCCTAGCTTCTGCCACCATTGCTCCCTTGCAAGGAAAGGGATAATGCAGGATACCAACTTCTGGATGGAAGGCCAGCCAAAGAATACAGGAGGAAGGGCTACACCTTATTATAGCTGGCAAAAGCGAGGGCACGGTCTCTGAGCTGTGTCTTATTTTGTATCATAATCCTCTGACTGCTTCAAAGTGTTCATGAGATGTCTTGTCTCCTGGCTTTCCCACAACGCAGGGAATAAAAGGGCTCCAAAGACAACATCTGCCCTTCACAAAGAGCTAAGCCCATTCAGGCCCATACAATGAAAACCACGATGCTGCCTGGTTCAGCGACACCTCCCTCCTTCCTGTCAACTGCCCATTAAACTCAGGCTTCACTTCAGGATTTCCAAGTAAGAAACTGTCTTTGGCTTTCTTACCTCACTGCACACTTCCCTACACCATTTCCATTCCAAGATTCCCAGCCACACTCCCGTGCACAAGCAGCGCACTGGGAAAAGGTAAGCACACGTCTGCCTCAGGCACAATAGGCTAGACCCCCGGATGGCAGCATGCAGCACAGCTCTTCTTGGGCAGGGTCTGGGCTATTTTTGGTGCTGCTGCAAGGGCTGTATCCAGGCAGGATTTGTCTCATAAGACAAAATAAGAACTTAGCTAAAATGTCCACCTAAAATGTCACTCTTTTTCTTGCCTTTACCACAAAAGAAATAGTGTGCTTAATTTTCATTGAAATTTTAATGTAAATGCAAGCAAGCAGCACTATCCCCATTTTCTAGATAAGTTTACACAGGGAGGCAGCTATGGTCTCTGAAATCTCATGTCTGCTCTCTGGATCTCAAACTGTGGCAGGTCCTGTCTGCAGTGTGATGCTCCTTGGTCAGACGGGAGCAGAGCACACCAGAAATCTCAGGCACTAAATCCCATTCATGATGCACCTCTGACTTCCCAAGGCCTAAGGCTTCTGGGTTGAATCTGATGCTATTCTTTAGCCCATCTTAACCATCATTCTTGTAAATGTCTGTATGAAAGAGAGTAGAAAAGGGAAAAAAAGGGCTACAGGGGTGACAAGGCATGGGCCCAGCTCTGCTAGGAGATGCGTGCTTTCCTTAGTGAAGGCAATGGGAACACTGGTGCAGCAGGCTCACAGACCCCGCTGTGTTAAGGGGAAGAGAGAAACAGAGGTTATCATTTCCATTTGCTTCCTATTCCCTATTTACTCACCCTGTCTAGCCAACATCTCGCCATCTTGACTGTCAGTTCTCCACAGCATTTACAAGTGCTGTGAAACAAGCCTGTCCTTTCACACTGGTAACACTTTGGCTCACTCATTAGAAGCGTAATACCTGTATGGGCCAAAATAAATACACCCACATTCCAGCAAAGGGCACCTGGGACCCTGGCTGTGAGGTGTCCTCTCCAGAAAGAGCAGAGATGTCCTCGGTGCTGTTGATTCTAACCCTAACAGTGCTCCCTTCTTCTTCTCCCGCCTTCCCCCAAAAGCGTGCCTCCTCCATGCTGCGAATGTGACTGGCATATGCAGGGACTCAGGAATGCCATTGATCCCAGACAACCAGCTAGAGGGTCAGTGTTTTCCCAGATCCCTGGGCAGCCCTGAAGAGCCACGCTGCACACTCCACCAGTCAGCGTGGGCAGAAGGTTATTCTCTCCAGGGCATTTGCAATCAATGTACCATGCACTAATAAATGCTTCCTCTATTGTTCAACTGTGTGCCTGGATTGGTGGCATAGCTGTGGGAAACACCAGTGATCCTGAGACTCACATATCTGCTGAAGCTCCCTGATGTATAAATAGAAGCGGTTGATAGCTGCCAAAGCACAGCCTGAACACTCAGCGGCCTGACCAGCGATCTGTGCCCAGGACTCAGAGCACTAGGAATGGCTCCCAGTAACACCCTCATGATCCACATGGAGGAGAAGCTGCTGCCAAGAGAAAAGAATAAAGTAAGTAGAGCCCTTGACAGGACTGGAAAGGCTGCCCTGTGCTCTATGCAATGAGCTGCCTCTATCAAGTAAATACTACACGGGAAAATGTGAGATAGAGGGAAAAAGTGGTCTGGTGGAAGGCAAATAGGTTAAAGAGAGATAGAGGAGACTACACAGATTTTTGTAAATGGAATTGAGTGGGGAACAGGCAGGCAGCATCACAAAGCTCTCCTACCAAAAGTGTCTTTGAACACACGTGAGGGGAAATGGGGCAGATCTCAGAAAATCCCTAACACTCCGCTCCATCTCTGTCACAGCTGAGGAAGCCGGTGGTGGAGAAGATGCGTCGTGACCGGATTAACAGCAGCATCGAGCAGCTGAAGCTGCTACTGGAGAAGGAGTTCCAGAGACACCAGCCCAACTCCAAGCTGGAGAAAGCCGACATCCTGGAGGTGGCTGTCAGCTACCTGAAGCAGCAGAGCCAGCTGCAGGACCATGGTGAGTGCAGAGCACATCTTGCACACCCCTCCCGTATAGCCCTGGCCCCTGAAGTGAGCAGGGGCTGTGGTAAATCACCACTGTCCCATGTTTTGGTAGTAATCTGAACCCTTCGCATTTGCTTCTTTCTTTCTTTTCTAGCACTCATGCACAGGAACCTAGAGCAGGACTTCAACAGTGGATACCTGCGGTGCCTCAAGGAAGCTATGCATTTTCTGTCCTACTATGAACCCAAGAAGGAAACTCAGGTGCAGCTGATCAAGCACTTCCGCAAAGCTCAGATGGGTGCAGACATCATGTACTCTCCTGCTCTGTGCAGTTCACCCCTGTCACCCTGTCTGCTTGCCAGAAAGCCGCCTGCCCAGAAGACTGTGGCCGCTGCTCCTACCATCTGGAGACCCTGGCAGACCTGCTGAACTTTGCTTTATTCCTGTGTTTTGCTACAAAAACTAGAGGGACCTGTGATTGAATAGTTCCTCTTTAAAGTAGGAAACATTGCTTTCCAAACGTGGGAGGGGGGCGGTTATTGTTTTTCTGTCACAAGAAATGAGGATCACTGAGTAGTTTCCCTTCATAGTGAAGGACTGCGCGTGTATCTTGCAGCAAATTTGTTGCTTTTATTGGTGGCTCTCAGCCAAAGAGAGAACCACATTCTGAGGTGATTTAGAGAGCCAAAGCCCTTCAGTTTCCATCCAGCTTGGCAAGGCTGTCAGTGCAAATCTTTCTACTAATTCCCTGGGTCACTGGTTCAAGTACTCCATTGTCTCCAGATGATGTACTGACCTTCCTAAAGAAACAGCCCTTTGAAGAATGTATTTTGTATCATAAAGACAGCATGAAGCCTTTATCTATTGAGTGAAAGCTGTTATTAAGAAATGCTGATTCCTCTGCAGTTCCTATGCTATTTTTAGTCTATCTTCTTTCAGAGAGTTATGATGATAACAGATAGCTCTAGGGAAAATTCTCCTCATGTCAGCATGTGCTGCTCTCAGCTGAGGGATAATTGATGCCTTTTGTAAAGGAAATACCTGTGATACACCTTAAGGAAAAGGGGGAGGAAGGGAGGCAATAAGTGCTTTATTATCATTCACTGAATATGCTAAAGAGCTTAAAAAGCTTTTATAAAGTTGTGATGTATTCATCCTGTGTGATGTTCAACTTTGGTGTCTTTACAATACAATAAAACGGTTTTAGCCATTAATCCTTTGGCTTGAAACAATTAAAATGGCTGGGCTGAGTGTTGCAGGTGAACTCCTGCAACGGGGGAGCTATCAGGTCGTGTCATATTTTTGAGCCCTTCATTCCACTACATAGCTTATATTTGTGACATTTATTTGGCAGAACAGGATTTCAGACCCTGCCAAGAAGCAACCTCTGGAAAAGTTATTAACAATTAAAATGGAGGTGAAACTGAAGTGGGATACTGAGAGGTGTAGACTAAGATACTTCATAGCAACCTATTCAGACCGCAACAAATCACTAATTTCACAGCCACTTTATTTCCCCCCACTCCCCATTCATTTGCCCGCAACCTGAGGTCAGCCGTATGCTTTCTGTCCATTCAGGAGGCAGCAAAATGAAAAACTCCTAATAACTTCCAAAGAGTTTGGCACCTAACTGGGGAATCTCACCCTTTTCTGTGAAATAGTTTTTGTGAACTAGTTTTTGTTGTCTTTTAATTTAGCACTTTCTGCTAGTGAAACGTGAATTCTATTAGGCCCGAACAGAATTTCCTTACTGATGCGAAATATGCCCGCATATGGCTTAAAGTCTATACAATCTGATAACAAAGATTGAAAAAGCATTTTCTCTCCTAAATTACTTCCCCATGCTCTTCTTTTTGTCAAACATTTTATTCTTTTTTCTCTGACAACCACCTAAGGGTCCGAAACATGTCATGAATAGGTGCCATGCCCCAGAGTTGAGAAGCCACCACACTCCCCCACACCGTGAAGGTTGTTGCAGAGACAGCCTCTCTTGCAAGCATCGTTTAAATGATCCTCCCTTGATTTTTTTCACCCCACCTCAATTCCAAAACCAGATTCAGCATATCCTCTTATGTGAGGATTTACAGCAGCCTACCTGGCCTGCATCAGCTGAGGAAGAGAAGTGTGAGAAGGCAATCTTAAAGCCACCTTAAATATCAACAGCCTCTCCAAAAGACAGCACTCTCCCCAGTAACATTCACTCACTTTTGATCAGGAGAGTTCCCCTTCTTTGCTCAGCAGGTACTGTTCACCTTTTAGCTTTCCTTCTCTTCAAAGGAAAATAAATCTGCACAAATAACTCGTTCACAAAACCATTATCTAATCACATTAATGTATTGATTTGGATATATGACCAACCTCTCATTCTTCCAGAGAAACAGCAATAGTGTGAAACACCACTGGTCAACAGTTTTCAGCTCTCCTCAGATTCCTCAGGAGAGGTGCCCTGGAAAACCTTTGTTTCTACCATATGCTTTCTTTCCTTAAACATAAGGAACCCTGGAATATTTGATCTTGTCAAATGGCTGCCCAATTAAGCACTAAGCAAACTCAGATCTGCAAAACTGGCAAGATCAAACGTCATTCAGACACTGCCAGCAGTACCTGGCCAGTCCTCACTTGATTTGTGATTAAACCCTCTGCTACACATATGGAAACAACCAAAAAGACAGACAGCTGGGTCAGGAACATACTGCTCATTTTGGTTATTATTTTACCCTGAATGCACAAGCTGGCTGAATGCTCTTCATCTGTTTGCCAGGGCAACACAAGGTGGGGTTTTGGTGCAGTTCTGCAATTCATCAGGGCTGATACTAATGCTGCAGATGAAGTGGTTCCTCCTAATGAACTACTAAATAATTCAGAGAAGATATTTTTAGGTTTTGTGGTTGCTTAGTGATCTCGCAGAAGTCACTTCACCTCGCTGCGCTCAACTGGTCTGTGCCAGTTAGTGCAAGCTTCTGAATCCCAGCAGAATTCAAGTTGTGTGTTTTTAAATCAGGCCTAATCAAGGCAGTTGCAGATAAAAAGTCTGGTTTGGGGGAGTTCAGACTCAGGCAGAATACAATGTGCCTCAAAGCACATCCCAGCCTGACTGTGCACCACAGGAACTGGGAGTGGAGTCACACACAGCATGGAGAAGTGTGTATCCATAGGTATCCTCTGCAGCTAACATGTTACCACCCAAGTAAACCCCGTTGTGAGTGTCACAGGTGGCAGCATCCCTGCAGTTTGTTTAAACTGACAGCATCAACGGAAAAGAGAAAAGGAAACTAAAGAAGAGCTGCACAAACTGGAGATGACTGCTGCAGGTGAACTCAGTCTCTCTAGCTCTAGCCTAACACCAGAACACACCGTAGAAATGGTAACTGTGCAAAACTCATGTGAGATCAGTCAGGCTCCTAAGCCCAGAACTCCTGCCACCCATGTTGGCATAAATCTGGAGACATGGCTCCTGTCACTCAAACCACAAGCTCCGATTCTCATTTACACTGAGGCTATACTACATTGCTCTGGCTGTAGCAGTGTGTAGCAGATAGTGCATAGCTGTCAGCATATCTGAGATTCAGACCTACCATTCGCAGAGTGGCGTAAAGGAGAGGGGAGGAAACCAAACCCCACCAGAACGCCTCTCCTTGCTACAAGGATGTGTAGCTGATGCAATTGCACTGCTTCTGGTTTATGCCAGCCAAAGACTTGCACTCTGGGCTTTAATGTAGCAATTACCTGAACATTAAAAGCCAGACCTCTGGTTTCCCCAGTCCCAGCACAGCAAAGGTTATGTTTACAATTTATTAATTATTATCACTTATAATAAATAATTGAACGCAAAGCTTCTTATTGCTCCTCTGTCCCCTGGGGTGACTCTCCCCTGCTCCAACACATTCCCACCCTTAGGGAAGATGTTGTTTATTATGCTGATCCCACAGCCCAGGAATACTCTCCTGACAAAGCCCCTATTAACCTCAGAGTGTGGGCCTGAGTTTCTCAGAGTTTCCCACACTTTCTTCCCTATTTATGACATTCAAAGGGACCACAAAGGAAGCGTGCCTCACAACAGCCCACATTAGTGACGCTCTTTGGCTCTGCATTGTGATGACCAGCAATTCCTGTCCCGATAGACCATCTGGCTGGAGAGCTATTTTCCCAAGGAGCACATTGATCGATCAGTATTATGCCAGAGCCCTTTTAAAACTTGGGAACGTTATGCTCTTTGACACTAAATAGGTGTCTCGAGAGGGGTTGTCAGAAAGATTTTAAACCATTTAAGGAAGGCACACAGAAAAATAAAAATTGTAATTACTTCTTCAAAACCACCAGCAATAGCATTTGTGAGAGGCTGACATGAATGTAGGAATTGGTCTCCTATAAAAGTGCTCTAAAAGTGATATAAAATGCTTTAAGCCATTATGTTGTGTGCTGTAAGTATAGCCATAGACATACAGGAGCATTGCTTTTAAAATCCGTATAACATAGACAATGAAACTGTGGGTTTCTGTGCTCTTTTCTGTTAGCACACCTTCCCCCAGACCTGTTGCTACATTGCAACATGCTGGGTTCCCTCGATGGAAAGCTAAGTATCAGGTGGGTTAAGGAAGCTGTCAATCGGCATTACAAATAGTAGCATCTTCTGTGAAAGCTGTGTGTGTAGTAAGCTTGCCCCTGGGCTGAGATCATCACCTACAAACCAGAAGCAGAAAGCTCCATGGGTCCAGTACCCATTCCCTGTGCCAGCAGTCCTCCAGCTGTTCTGATTTATGGACTATAATGAACACAAGCCTAGCAATGATAGCCCTGGTGTGGGTTGGTTGGCTTGTTACCTTTCCTGGATCCATTGTGGCTGTCTCTCAACTCAAAGCAAGCTATGGTGCACAGCTTGTACACCGTAGCATGGGGTCAAATGGTGAGCATCTGCAGTTGGAGACAATTAATCCTCAGGAAAAGCCAGGACTCCTGCCTGACAGCAAGTCTGCAAGTACAGCCACTGACAATTGTTTGCAGATTCCCATTTCCCCTGACACACTTCAATATCCACAGCAAATGAGAGTGGAGACACAACCCTGTTCTCATGTGTAATTTTGAAGACTGCATCTTCATGAGGCAGCCCATGAAGTGATGTGATTTACAGAGAAACAAGGCCACTGAGAAAGCAAGCCTCTTTGCCCACAGCAGAGATGTCATCTTGCAGGAGTGGAGCCAGATTTCTCACCATCCTCCAAAGAAGGGAATTATTGTGTCCCATCATTTAGTCAACACCACATGTTTGGCAATTTTGGGTATTTGTTTCTTTTAACCAGGAAAACCCTTGCTTCTGAGCCTCAACAATCAGTCTTTCATTTCATTCCAGCTCTGCAGTGACAGCCAGAGAGGCACAAATTCCTCCCATGGAGATGATGCACAATGACAAGGATTTGGACCACAAATGTGGCTCACTGGGACAGACAATTGTGCTAACAGCTGAATTTCTACAAAAGCCCAAATTAAGCAAACTAGTTACAGACTTTTAACAAAGAGCCACTCAACTGCCTACAGCACAGGCCTTTTTCCTCACTGAAATCCTTGCAGAAAGTGCACACCGCGCCCCATTCCATAAGGAATATATTCTAGGGACAGTCTAAGTATAGACAATTTATTATCCTGACGCAACTGGAAAATATCATTGCCGTTAAGTGTTCAGGCCTTAATAATCAAACAAGCCAGGGAAGGAGGGGAAATATTTCTCTTTTATCCATTGACATCCTAACAGAGGGGTGGTGAAGCAGGTACAGGGGGACCTGAGGATTTGCTAACTGACAGAGAGGGGGAGAGAAGCTGGGAGCTGGTGAGCGCAGAGGGCTGTGGGATTTGTGCTGGCTGCCTGGTTCACCATTCACATCAGATGGTGCGAGGCCACAGTTCCGAGGATTTCCCACACTGCCCCATTCACAGTGTTAAACTGTCAACAAAAGAAGTGTGCCTCTGTGGGTCCTGAGAAGAAAAGTGGCGCCTGCTGCACCATCTGCCCAGCACTTAAAAGAAGGGATAATGCTTTAATCAGTGGGAGTTGGTTTAGCCCTTTGGAGTCCAAGGGCATTGTGCTGGGGATAGGATGGCATTATTTAAAACCACTCATTTCATATTTCCAGGGCTGAAAACTGGGACAAAGCTTCCCTCCCATCTCACTGTGCCCACTGCTGCTGCTAACATACTCCTTCTCCTACGATGCGTGGCAGTACCTGCTGTCCATTCCATCCCACGCGACCCTAGGGAGAGATCCACAAAGCCCTGTGCTTGGCTTCATGCTCCAATAACAGCACAAGTACATGCAGCCAGGGCTGCAAGCAACACTGCTGATAATGAGCTCACAAAGTAACTCAGGAAACTGATTCTGAGTAGGGCTCATACTCCCCGGTCAATTACAGTTTTTTTAACAACCCTTAACAATTAAAATTACTACAATTGAAACTGTTTAGATGGATCCCTAAGTGCTTCGTCTAAATGTAAAACGTCTTTGGGCTGGGAAGGGAGGAGGGGATAGTGGCTGACCAACGAGAAGCACCACCATGAGAATCCTAGAAGTCAAAAGGGGCTTTGTAAGCTCCAAGTTAACAACTAGTTACAGGATCATCCTTTGCAGGATCATATCCTTTTATGCAATAACCCTGTGTGTGCTGGAACACATTGCTGTCTGTGCACTCAAAGACACCGATATTCAGAAAAATAAAATTATGCATGATTCCCCATAAACCTGTAAAGCTCCATCTAGAGCTGAAGCAGACGTACCATACAGTACAGCTGGGAATTGGTCAATACAAGGCCTCGCGTGCCTGACTGACAGATCTTAAATGTGGATAGCTTTGGATTGGATTGTGCTTGGGATATCTCAGAAAGGTGGCTTTAATCTTGGATCCTATCTGGTCCTCTCCAGTTCATTACCTATGTTCATGGCACATATACTGAGAAAACCTGAGACTGAACAGTCACAGGATATCCTGGGGCCTGTATTTACATTCTGGCAAGTGGATAATACAAGCAAAGGCAAGAGTTGACTTTCTTTTGCATCTCAGTTGTCTGTAAAGGAAAAATATATTTAGGTGCTTTATGTGGAGACTCAGGACCAAGGGAACAGTGAGGCATTTACAAAGTGGCATGAAATTAAATAGGATGTGCTTGAGAAAAACATCATAATCATTACATGCCACAGGCTGCTGTAGGAAAGCACAGATTACCCAAACAAAAGTAAGGAAGAGCTGTGATTATAACTTACAGAGCGACTTTAAGTATTTAAACAATGGAGAGGGAAATATCTCAAGCTAACTGCTTAGCGCAAATTGTTTTAAGGGTTCTCCCTCGATTTTAGCCTCTAACTGCCCAAAAATTATCTGGTACTGTATTCATCTAAGCATGGTTTAATGTCATTGAAAGGGTTTAGTCCCTCTAATTCTGCATTTTTTTTCCTTTTCAACCTCACTCTCATTTGGTCATGGGTAGAGAGCATTATCTTTTCCTGGGATCAGTCTCCTATGCTCAATTTCACCACAGCCTGGGAAAAGGCAGCACATTGAGATGTTGACATTCCCAACACCAAGGAGAAGTTTGATTATAACGCGGGCGAACGCTTTCCCACGTCCCTACCCCAGCGCTGCAGTGCTGAGCCCCATTGTGTCACACACTCCCCAGTCCACCTGCTCCTTTGGGAACAGGGTATTATCCCCAGGCAATTCACAGTCAATTTGCCATGCTGTAATAGATGCTTTGCCTATTGTCCTGGGGCACACATGGATTGGCTATTGACTGTGGGAAACTAGAAGTCGCTTAGGACCCATACATTTGTATGCAGCTGCTGCATATAAATAGAGCAACTCCGTCTCCCTTCTCCACTTGCTAAGCAGCAAGCTCCGAGCTGAAACCAGCAGTTGGGATAATGGCATCCAGTGCCTGGAAATCTGGACACACAAAGAGAAGAACAGTGTAAGTATCTGCTGTCTGTGACTCCAAGGACAAAGAGCTGAGAAGGTCCTAACTCCTCCGGCAGCGGTTATATACAGATGGGAAGGGAAAGGCTCACTGCTAACTGTTCTCTTCCCGTTTTATGTTACAGCTCAGGAAAACCATTGCAGAGAAACTGTGTCGTGATTGGAACAACAGCAGCGTTGAGCAGCTGAAATTGCTCCTGGGTAAGGAGTTTCAGAGTTACCAGCCCAACTCCAAGCTGGAGAAGCTAACAACCTGGAGAGGACCATCAGCTACAGAAATACAGCCGAGGTAAGTACATCCTGCAATCACACTTGCTGTTCTCGCTTTCAGACAAAACTTCAGCCTAAGTCTCCCTGTATGACACTTCTCTTCTGCCCTTTCAGCTTTTGCAACGTCTGCCAAAAGACTACAGTGGGATATTCGCAAAGTGGATGTCCGGTGCCTGATGAGGAGCTCTGCAATTCCTGAATCTCCATTCAGCAAACACCAAAACCTGGCTGAAGCTGATCTGCTATTTCCAGAGGTCACAAATGGTGACTAAGGACCCTGGTGCTGCTTCTGCACCTGCCTCAACCCACTAGCCACCTGCAAAACAACTAGCACTGAAACCCTCCTGCAGCCTCAGGAGGCCTTGGTAGACCAAGACTACCTTTATGCGCCTGCTGGACACTTGCTCATATGCCAGAGGAGATCATGACTTGCTGTACAAGTCCCCTCACTCCTCTCATGAGTAGGAAGAATGTTTTCCTTTAGCAGAGCATTACTATGCTCGGATGTCTGCTTCCCTTCTTCCAGGAGGACTGAAATGATCCTACCATGTGGACAGAAAGTTATTCTAAAAGAATGAGCTGTAATCCTCCTGCGAGGATGACTGAGGAGTTGTTCAGAGAGGAACACCGCCTATTCTTAACCTTAGTGAGGTTGTACGTGTCGATCTGTTGAGAACGCAGTAACTTCTAAGATGTTCAGGCTAGCTTTTTCAAAAGAGTCCATTCAGGAGGAGCCTTTTCCTCTGACCTGCCTCACTTGAGACTCCCATATTCCAGGCTACTGCACTGCCTGGCTGTGGGGACACAAGGTTGCTCAAGCAGAGCAGCAGGTTCAATGGACACCTTTGAAAACCTAGCTTCCCTATGGGGGCCATAATGGTCACTACAATATTTGTAGACTGCACTGAGCATGCTCTGGAAATGGTTAAACCATAACTCAAACTATGTAGAGGAAATTCCTCAGGGTGTCTTGCTCACAGAGTCAGAGTACTGCTTGTGAGATGCAGGATATGTGCACCTTTTATAAAGGCAAAAGCTCAGTCTTATATCCTTGTAGGAAAGAAGGTTACGGCTGTGTTGTCGAGTTTACAAGATGTATTTATCAAAGTCTTTCATGAAAGGCAGGTGTACAAATTGTATTTACTCTGTGGTACCCTACTCCAGGGGAGAATGTGAATCACTGCTATCCTTGGAGGATGCTGTGACATGTTATGTGTGAGCTGCACCAAGTGTATATAACCTGTGCCAGGAATTACCTTGGATTTCAGAAGCTGCAGAAACTTTTACCAGTACAAAAATGAATAAAAATCTAATAACAAGTCCAGCAAGTTACTCTTTCTTGGGTAGTACATATAGCTGATGTCCCTGGGTTAAAGGGCGTGAGACAAAGATTTCAATAATAGTTGGTATTTCATTGCCTCACCAGTTTCGTGCCCATTTGGAACCCCTGCAATGCTGCTTTGCACAGCAGTACCAGAATTTCGTTGTCCCAGTGTGAGACAAAGCCACAGGCGTGCCTTAGCAGCAAGTTATTTGGAAATTCAGAGCCAAGAGACTTGGCAGCAGGGGTCACCGCGAGGGGGAGCTCAGAATCGAGGCTGGCTCCCAAATAGAGGGAGTAGTTCTGATTAATAACGTTTGCTGAGGCACTTAACCATGGAATCCCAGACTGGGCTGGGTTGGAAGGGACCTTAAAGCTCCTCCAGCTCCAACCCCTGACACGGGCAGGGACACCTTCCACTGGAGCAGTTGCTCCAAGCCCCTGTGTCCAACCTGGCCCTGAACACTGCCAGGGATGGGGCAGCCACAGCTCCTCTGGGCACCCTG
>JANRGW010012619.1:0-47777 GCA_024733675.1 Psilopsiagon aymara | reverse complement strand
GATATGAGGAAGAAATTCTTTACTGTGAGGGTGGTGAGGCACTGGAATGGGTTGCCCAGGGAAGTTGTGAATGTTCCCTTGCTGGTGGTGTTCCAGGCCAAGTTGGACATATCCTTGGGTGATATGGTTTAGTGTGAGGTGTCCCTGGTCATGGCAGGGGGGTTGGAACTAGGTGATCTTAAGGTCCTTTTCAACCCTAACTATTCTATGATTCTATGATTATACATGGGAAATGACTTGTCATGAAAAAAACATCTCTGACTTCCATAGCTTCACGGCTTTATGATTTTCAGACATCTGTCTCAGATGCCGCATAACAGGGCAATTAGAAGAGCCCTGAAAACCATCCTGTTGCTGAACTGACTTTTACCACATCTATTTTACTGTGCTTTTGTGTTATTTTTCCAACTGTAAAAAACATTAGTGCATGCCCCAGAAAAAATGATGTGAACTTCAGTCTGCCAGAACATGCATGTATTTTGTTTATTCTTGGTCTCATCATTCAGCCACTTAAACATTAACATGAATCAGGTGTGAAGGTCTGAATCCCTCAGAAGTGAGAACAAAAACTGTAAATCCTAAACAGAACCTCAACAGAAGGTGGCAAAAAGAGCCCAGGCTGTTTTAGAGGCCCTGTGATGCATTAAAATATGTGGATTTTGTTTGGGGATTTTTTGTCCTGCTTTATCATTTTGACAGCTTGGGAAGTAGGAGCATTATCATATGCTTATAAATTTTGCATGCAGATACAGCTGAGCAAATCCACCTGAAGAGACACTTTAATGTGAGGAGAAAGGATTATGAAAGTAAATGACAACACACTGCAGTTCTCTCTTAGTGTAGAGGACTGGATTGCAACCAAAATAGATATCATGACCAATGGGTAACGCCTAGGTGAGCAGACTGGGAGCAAACTAGGGAATGAATTGTGACTCAGAATTGCAATTGGTCACTTGTTTTTTCTTGGCTTTAGGCAGCTTTCTTGAACGAGCCCCTTGCCAAGGCCAGCTTATGCCTTTCTATTAAATGATGCAGTGACATTGGGTAGAGCCCTCAGAGACGTGTGAAAAGAAGGCACAGTCTATTAATTTCTTGTGAATTTTCCATGATTTTATGGTGATCTTTCTGGCAGGTTATCCAACAAGAACACAAGGGTGAGGAATGGTTTGCAGCTGCAGAATGTATCTGGCAGTTTCTTTGCTCTCTTCCTCCACAAAACACCTATTCTATCAGATCGTGCTTCAGTAGGGAGGCAGACTGTGGGATTTAGTTCTGGGGTATGGCCAAAGAACTTGCTTTCTAACAGGGATTCCTTGAGTCATGGGATCCTACAAGTAGCATCTCCAGATTGCTAGACAGATTGCCAAACGCCCTGCCCTTTGGTATCCTCTAGGATACCAATATTTTAGGATACCTCTAGGATGCCTCTAGGGTGACCTGTTGCCCAGGCCAGGGCAGGAGCCCTGGGATTGTAGTGTGATCCATATGCTGGAGGATTTTGATTCCGAAACTAATTGTATAAAGTCTTACTCTCACTATTGGCAAGCTAGTTTTGATAAAACAACAGGGTTTCCTTGTTTTCTTGATTCAATCTTGATATCATGACTTTGGGGCAAAATTTGTTTTTTTTTTTCTGCACAGTTATGTTGAATAATATCTTTTTCTGGCTGTGGAGGGTGTCTACTCCCGAGGAGGTCATCTCCAAGCTGCGTTGACAGTGACTTGCCAGGGTACCTCATGGGGTGCTGTTTTCCTAAGGACCCAAACCAGGGCATTGGTTGGATTCTGCTGGAGATACTGCCCTGGCTAAGGGTGCAGGTTTTCCTTCTGCAGCAGCCAGTTGGTAGCTGGGAAAGAGTTTTCACTGCAATGTGGTGCCAGGACATGGCCGACTTAACATGGTCACCTCAATGCATGAACTGCAAAGTATGCAGGAATAGGGATGGTACGCGCGCAGATGTCTAAGTGGCATGCTCTCCCACAGGAGTCTGAATGCAGTCTGTTTCAAGAAGCAGTGCATTGCATAACATGAAGAGAGCTAGTAGGAATCTCATTCATTCCAGTCCTGAATTCTTTTTCACAGTTGTTATTTACAGTCTAAGCCTGTAAATTTGAGCCAGCAATATAATTATGATATAAAGACTAATTATAGAAAATGTCAAGATTTTCTGATTTTCCAGAGGAAATTGCTAAAAGCAGTGATCTCAAGTCCTGTCTTTTCACAAGCTATTATGAAGGAGGGGGGGTCCTAGCTGCTGTGGACTTATTCATGCACAGACCAGAGGATGTACATCATGTTTTCCTTTACTGACTACATTTAGAGAAGGGGCAGCTATCAGTGCTGAATTTGTATCCCTAAGACATTAACCAGAGTTCAGAGAAACCACAGCAGTTACAGATGTGGGCTAACTTATAGAAAAATCATCTGCCATCAGCTGGCTGGAAAGGTTGCTGGTGTTTCTCTTATGGCATACATTGCCATGACAGGTGAAAGACTTCTCAGGATGGATTGTATTTCTCCTCCCAGAAAGCAATAAGCAATGCCAGATGCAGCCTCCCCAGATGTGTGTATAGCAGCAGCTACACAACTTCCCCTGATTCGCTCATGCAGCTGCTATTTTTTTTTGAGCATGTTCAGTTTCAGGGCCAAAGCCTAGCACAGACCATGTGAAAAGATGTGTGTAGGAGTCATTTAACTGTGATCAGTTAAAGATACTACTTTATCAGTACTCACAAGGAACATTTCCATAACTGAAGCGTATCAGCCCATATCTCTAATAAACTGGGAAAACTGAAGCATCAGAATAAACTCTAATAGGCAGCTATTGCATACACTCCCCTCAGGATTTCATGGACTTCAAAGTACTGCGATATAACTCATGGTGATGAAAAGTAGGATCTTTTGGATTAATGCACCTGCATTTAGAAAACTAAATAAAGAAAAAAAGGGTTTCAGAGAACTTGTTTGTGTGGAAGACTTCTGCATTGCCTGGGGTCTGTATTACAGGATAAGAGTATATGCTGGTTTCGGCTGAGATATAGTTGATTTTCTTCACAGTAGCAAGTATGGGGCAATATTCTGCACTTGTGCTGAAAACAGTGTTGCTAACAGAGCAATGTTTGAGTTACTGCTGAGCAGTGCTCACACAGTGTCAAGGCCTTTTCTGCCTCTCACCCCACCAGAAAGCAGGCTGGGGGTGCACAAGAGGTTGGGATTGGACATAGCTGACCAGAGTGATATTCCAGACCATGTGGTGTCATGCTTAGCATATACAGCTGGGAAAAGGAAGGGGGAACATACAGAGTGACAGTGTTTGTCTTCCCAATTCATGGCTACATGTGATGGAGCCCTGCTGTCCTGGAGATGGCTGAACCTCTGCCTGCCAGTAGGGAGTGGTGGATGAATTCCTTGTTTTGCTTTGTTTGTGTGCATGGCTTTTGCTTTCCCTATTAACCGTCTCTATCCCAACCCACAAGCTTTCTCACTTTTCTGATTTTCTCCCCTATCCCACCAGGGGGGAGTAAGTGAGCAGCTGTGTGGGGCTGAGCTGCTGGCTGGGGCTAAACTATGACACACCTACTTTCATAGTTACCCTGCATTAAAACTAAGCATATAACCTGATAATTTCCTGTTTATTAATGTCTGTGTTGACACTAGTAACTATTCCTTAAAGTACTTGGCTTTGTCCTAAATCTACTCATTCTAATGTCAATAGTAAAATTTCTAGTGACGTCAAAGAAAGAAGAATTAAGGTGATAATGTGGGCTCTAGCAATCTAGATTGGTAAATACATGAAGACTAATAAGTATCTGTTGGCAGTAACTATCTGAAAGAGACACAGAAAGAAAAGAGTCATGTGGAAACCCAGAAGAGAAGCTATAAAAATTAAATATTTGCTCTTTTCCTATCCCTCCAATTCACTCTGACTGCACAAATGCAAAAGGCAGTTTTGATTCAATGTAAAATAATGAGCCATAGAGGAAAAGAGTTGATGTGTCAGACTCTCAGCTGGTTTAAACTAGCAGAGCAATCTATATCAGCTGAGAACCTGGACCCATGAGATTGTTAAATGATTGTTAATTATTACAAGAAAATAGCTCCTTTCATAGATTTTCCCTATTCGCCCCCCAAGAAAATTCACATAATGGTTAATTCCATTCTGTCAATTTCAGAGTTTTTAGACTCTAGTGTAACATCAGAATAAGAGAATAATATTTTAGCATTTTATTTATTAATACTTTTTTATTATTATTTTTGAGGAATAAAAAGAAGACAAAATAGGTTTTTGGATATGTAAAGATAAATGTTAATAAAAGCAATTTGGAATGTACTAGGACAAACTACTGAGTGGCTGCAGATAATATTTTTGCAATGATATAACAAGGAGAGGTAGTTACAAAGGGTCTGTAAATCTAGACCTCTGGCAATAAAATATTTAAAATATATAACAAAGTGAAACGTAAATAAAGGAAAAATTACAGGACTGTTAGTCAGGATTAATTAGGCAAAACCAGTCATGAGCAATACTGACATTCCAATCTGCTGATAAGCATTTGTATAATATTGCAGTTTTTACATAGAATGTAAGAACAGTGGTTCATATATAAACACGCATATGCTGCAGATACATTAGTGCTTCTCAAATCAGATTTATTTTCTGTATTCCTGCCATTCTCCACTGAGCTGACCTTAATTATAGTGATGATGAAGAATAATACAGCCTAAGTTTCTAAAGATATTGGTGAAAAAAAGCAAGCAATAATGCACAGATCAATCAAGAAGAGGGAACCAGAAGAGTTAAAAGGACTTCAAGAGAGTTCTGTAGTTGGTATGGCACTGAAATTTATAATAGAAGGTCATTAAATGTGCCATAAATGCAGACATACAAGCGCTTAAAGAGTGGCTATGAGACCAAAGGGTAAAGGCACGTGAAATAGTAATTCTTTATTCTAAAGGAAGACTGTTCTGGAGCACCATTTAGCCCTGTGTTAGAACTTGCTTTGACCCAGGAAGAGGGATGTACACCATGGGAATGAAATTTGTTGATGATACACACTAGGAAGCAGCAATCAATCGAAGAAAGAAGGGCAAAGAAGTCAAGTCGACTCTGACAGAATGTGCCCAGAGGAAGATAAGTGCCTTATGCAATTAAATGTAGAGAAGTGTAAGATAATGAGATTAGGGACACAAAATAAGAGAAGGGGCTTATGCCCTATGTAATCTCATTGTACAAAATAGGGAGTAGAAGCAGGATCTGGAGATTGTCTAAGATCAAAAAGCTTCAGGACAGTGGTTAACAGTAATATAAAATGTTACTATTGATTCAGAGAGGTAACAATAATATCATAGATTAAGTTGTTCCAGCTCCTGCATAAGGGATTTATGAATGAAGCTGCATTTGCAGTACTATGAGGAGTTCAGTATGCCTTATAAAAGTAGCAGAGGTAAAGGGAACTGGACAATAGAATCAGGTAGACAGCAAACTTAATTATTCATAGAGGTCAGAGAACAAAATAAAATTGCCTGCAGTCTTCACAGAGGAGAAAGAAAGTGGAATTACTGAGGAATTTGAAGTCTGGAAATTTTTATTGAAGATAGAATCAATTGCACTACAATTTGATCTGCTAATGAACGTAAGACTGAAAACATGCTTGGAAACAATGAAAATAAAACTGAAGAAAAATACAAAGTGAGGTACAGTTAATAAATGGAATATGCTGCCAAAGTCAACAGCTGGAGCAACAGGAATAAGCATCATTTCCCAGATTTATCCAGATGAGGTTTGTTTCCTATCTCATTTTAGATAAGTGATATCTTTAGAAGGGCTGAATTCTAGATGAACTACACCCCACTCCAAATAAATAGGGAGCCAACATATATATGACTACTTGGAACTCATAAATATTTGCTGATATCACCTTTAAAACTTCTGATTTCCCTTTACATGTGCTGCAGCTACTTGGTTTTGATAGAACTGCACAGCTGTGCTTAACTGCAACTGGAGCCAGAAATAAAAACTTTGGGATGAATTTATATGAGAGAAATGTAATTCCACTGCAGAATGAAATTGTACCATTTCTTTCTTTCAAAGTATAGTTCCTCTCCTCTTTTCATGTAACAGCTGTCCAGTCAGATGGATGGAGAAGGAAGATGGAGGTCTAATGCTTTGTCTTTCATGACAGGATACAAATTCACATCTCCCACCATGGGCTTATAACTCTAGTCTTGGTGAAGAGAACGCTCATCACTGTTCAGGTAAATATTTAATTCTCTATGGGGCCCAGAAGGATTTGATATATCCTTGTTTCTTAGAGGTAGGTTCTGGTCTCTAAGAATTGCATGTTTTATTCAAAGTCAGCTCCATTTAAGTGAGAAGAGAAAGGTCTATGAGGTCTGATCAGAACTTGAACACCCTTCTCAGGTGATGGTGAGACAGCAGTCCCTCTTACTTGTAGGCATGACTTCTCTCTTCTGATCAATTTTGCATTCCTTCCCTAATAAGGTCTCAGATTAAGTCTGAGTGATGGTGAGTATCCTATGTACCCATGCTTAGAATAAATCTTTGTGAGGAGTTTCAAATTAACCAAGCTAACTTATAATTTCCTTGGTGAGTTTTAATCACCTAACAATTTTATAAAAATATGATCACAATGGGTCTGCCAGCCAGGTTTCGAAGGCAAAAAATGAACCTGCAAGGATACAAATCTGCCATTAGCAGGGGTGAGCTGTGAAGGCCAAGGGATTGGAAGATGTTTCTTGTTTCTTTACCTTGAGCAACACTTGGCAAAATGGGAGATTCACCTAATCTGTGATGTTTCCATACTGGCTCTACGCTGACTTTAGGTAGTTTTTTCATGTCTCTTCTGGGCTATCAAATGCCCCCATGGTAGAGGCCTGCATAAACCAGCTCAGCATAGTAGATGTGAGAGGTCTTAGAATTCTAAGTACTCCTGATTTCTCTTTTTCAGGTTTACCTCTGAGCCTCCTAGAGGATGTCTCTATGAGTACGTGCATGTGTGTGTATATGTGTACTTCTGTAAGCTGAGGGCATGTGCTCATTCTGTTTCATCTTTGATCTAGTGCTTGCCTTATTTCTTCTATTTCTGGCTCTTTGATTTGAAAGTCCAAGGATCACTGCAGTGTGTTTCTTTAATGCTTTTTATCATTCTTTCAGCTTACAGCCTGAATGCATTGGAACAGCTGCTCCTTTTTCACAGGCTAGGAAGGACCATATGCTTGATATCAAAACATCCCTACCATAACAGGTGGCAAACATATTTTTGTTGCTAATAAATTGACACTTAAGTTTTAAACTGCCTCAGCTCCAACTCCTTTTATAGTAATAATACTTCAGAATGCAAATATTTGCTTTCTGAAAATCGAAATAACATGAAATATTTCCATTTGGTTTTGCTGATTTTATCAATATAATGTTTTCTGGTGGTGCCTGCATCATTATATTAGTTTCTAGCATGCCATATTATGACTGCTTATCATAGATTTGTCACTTATTTTCACACAACTGTTTATTACACCATATAACATAATTACACGATTACACATTATACAATGGTATGAGCTGTAAGCACAGACTGCCCAAATTGATTAGCTTCCTAATCAATTCAGTCTTTTAACTTCAAAAAGCTGACAATGGAAAGGAATAATACTTTAATGATGCCTAAGGCACAGATTCATGGGACTGGGTAGGCATGTGCTGCCACCAAAATCTGTGGGAACAAAGTCCTTTCCATAGCTTTTGTAATGAAAACTTAAATCCCTCTGACTTTCTTTCTCATCATCAATTTTTTAAAAAACTGAAATGTAAGGTGCAGCTCTTCAGCATTTTTTCCCAGATATTTTCTTTTTGCAGGCTACTTAAAGCTTCAAAAATTCTTCAGGGCATAAATCAGAGTGTTTACAAGAAATGAAGGCAAAACCAAACAGCCTGCACTGTTGGCAAAACATATCCATACTGGTTGGTTTTACATTCACAAAAGCTGTTTCTTTAGTAGATATCACTGGATCACATTATTCAATGCAAATAATTAACATTTACATTGAAAAAAAGGAAAAAATGTAATTTTATAATTTTGAAGTGTGATTATTTCCCCTATCTTTTATCAGCTTCATTACCTCCCCTCCACCTCCTTCTCCTCCATTTTGCAACCTTTGAAATGAGTAGCAGCATTTCATATGATATGGTGATATGTTTGCTATTAATGTGTTTCTATTACTGTGTCCATTTTCTATCTAAGTGTTGATACATCAGCAGGTAGAAATTGCTGCCTCTGATGGTCATCAAGGTTTTAACACCAAGATGTGTTAGGCTTTATAGTAATGTATGAAAATAACTGATGAGAGTGTGTGTTAACAGGTGCTTTAACTCTCTGTCATCCCTTTATATAAAAATTTTGAAGTCTGGATGCCAGTCTTCACAAACACAGCTGAGCAGTAATGGGTGGATGAGTAGCTTTTGTAGATAACACCATCTGTGTATCTAAAGAGGGAGAAACTTGCTGTATCATTTGAAAGAACAAAAAGTATGCTACCTCATGAGAGGGTTTTAGGTTCAGGACCTTGAATGTATGAGAGTGATGGCACATTCTTCAGGTGACCTCCCTCCTGCAGGTAGATGATTGGATTCTCATCCTGTCACATCTGTTGTCTCCTCACAGGCACTGAAGTGTTTCATTCAGGGCAGTAGCTCCACTTTGGCAACCACAGATATAAGAACAAGGATGCAGCCCTTTGCTGTTGTGGTAGCACACCAACTACCAACCCCTATCCCATGTGCCACTCAAATTTGGGAGCCCCATTTCAGCTGAAAGGAATAAGAAAGTGAGGATTCACTTTGCACTGTAGTTTTAGTTACTACAAGTTTGAAAGCTTGGAACATCAGGTGGCAGTTTGCAGTCAATGAGTGACAGTATCTGATCTGACCGTAAATATCTGAAAAATGAGAAAATGAAAGGGTTGATATTCGATGCTATTGGCTTTTATTGTGTTTTGCTATGCTATTATGACTTATTGTGATATATTAGAGATCAGAAAAGAAGTAGTTGCATTTTGTAATTTTCTTGACACCAGGTGTACTTCATCTGCTTTTCTTCAGCAATTCTGTGGCCTTTTTAAGTTTGTATAGGACAACGCAGTTCTTTGGAATATCATCTGAGATCTATATGCTAGCAGAAAAAGATTTTAAAGCTTTCAGATAAACTATTTTGTCTTCAGGCTGCTGTGAAGATAACTTTTATTTGACTAAGTGAAAGAACAGAGGTGCCCAAACATTTGAACTTGGTGTCTGAAGTTAGATTTGTTAATCCATCTGCAACCAGTAAACCAAAACCAAGTTTGCAGGGTTTTTTAGACTGTCAAGACGGTTTGCTTGATTGAGGAGAAAAAAGTGGGTTTAAACTAGTATTCTCATTGTACTAGTACTTAAACAAGTATAAAAGACTTTGCAACACAAAACCACCAAGAGCTTTCTTTCAGGATCAAGGTCTCATCCTGTTGAGCACAGTGAAAGCATTTCTGAGGGCATGATGCTGAGAAAGAATTGAATGTCTAAACATAAGCCTGAGGAATAAAATTGATTTAGTATAGTTTCTGTGTATATTCACATTTGTAAAAGTATATAGACAGGAGCAAAAATCACTGCATGATTATTTCTCTTATAACAAAATGACATTGTAATACCTGAGGAAAGCCTGAAAATATGTGTGAGAAATAGAAAGGATTCTGTATATACAGGACACATAAGCTTTGTGTGAATGAGATGATAAGCAGGAAAGACAGAGAATGGAAAACATCCTAAAACCAAATAAAAGATAATGAGTACACAATAGAGTATGGTTATGGTTATACACACACACACTTTTGTGAGATATAAACACACAGACACGCATTTGGAAATGTATCCTAGACTGTAAAAGAAGTTGCTAATAACAGTCCAGTCACAGACCACTCGTGATGCAGACATTTACTACACTTAATCTTGATCCAAAGCTACATGATGTCAGCAGACATCACTTCACCTTCTTCAGAAGACTTTGTTTCAGTTCTTCACTTTATGCTTCAGCACTATATAGTAAGAGGTGTCTTTAATACAGTCACTATGAGCAGGTATTGTTGCAGCCCTATTTGTTGTATCACTGGGCTTTACCTTTGCAAAGCATTTATGAACATACATCAGAAATAGGCAGTTGTTTTTGTGAAGCTTTTCTGTAGGATATACCTTAAATTTATTTCACGTGAACCACATGAGCAATTTTGGAGATCTAGCTGTGGAGCTGTGTTCGTTCTGCTGAAACCATGGATACTGTCTCTTCTGCCATCAGTAGTTAATTTTCAGCATAAAACCCTTTATCTTTAATTTGAGTTACACTGACTATCATCTGCTAGTTTAAGGCAAGCTATTGATTGACATGGGGATATGGAAAAAACATATTTGGAGATGGAGCAACGATAGCGGAATACCCATGACAGAAGAAACATTATTCTTAACAAGACAGCACTTACAGAACAATGTCAAAGAAGACAGAGGCAGAAAACTAAACAGTTTTCTAAAACTACACCAGTGTTGAAAAAGAGATCAAACTTTGCATGAACCATGAAACTTTAAAATGAAGTAAAGCTTCAGTGTTCAGCAATATCATTTTTAAAGAGACGTGACAAATAGTTTGGGATGAATTCAAATATTTCCTCAAACTGAGACAAGTGCAATCAGTTTCAGAGAAGCTTGGCATTGTAGGATGTCTCCAGAGTAAAAATAGATTAAAAGCATGTTGCTGATGAAGGTGAGACTTGGCGGAAAACACCTTCTAAGCAAGAAATAGCAGATAAAGTATATTGTACAGAATAAAGTCACTGAAATAAAGTCTTATACTGGGAGAAGTGGCATAGGAAGACTACCATCTTTGTTCTTTTCCTTTTTTTGAGCTTTAAATGATGTATGGCTTTATTATATATAATTTAGATTATAATAAGGAGTTAGTGGTGAGAGTTTAAACCAAATGATTCATGGTTTTATTCTCTTATGAGATTGGACACTACTGGGCTGTACTTGGCTACAGACATACTTGAATTTACCAGGTTAAAGTGTGAGAATGGTAAAATTGCTTAAAAAAACCCAGCCAAAACAGTATTGTGTGAGGAGTGCTGGAGTATACTGTTACTGCATTGCCTGGTATAGTTGATGGCCAGATCACCCTACCTCAGGGAGAGAGAATAGTTACACCTTATCTTTCCTACACAAGAACCTCTAATTGGAAGGTTGTTAATGTGAACGCTATGATGTTGATCCACCCCGCATTCAGATAGGAGCTTCAGGGAATAGTGGTTGGGAAAAAAATATTTAAATTTGTTGTCACTCATATTGCCAAAAAATTTACTAGAAGAAGATTGTCAATGTCAACAACACTTCTGTCATTTTCATCCAAACCTTGCTTCTGGAGCTTCTATCTGTGCAGAGCACTTGCAAGCGGAGGTGGACCTTTAGTAAAGGTTCATCAGAATGACAGACGGTAAAACATTTCTTAGCTTATGTCCTCAATTTTTTTATGGTATTGAAATAATAACGAATGATTATGAAGAGGTAACTTTGATGCCATCCTTCTAGTGTAATGCATCAAAAAGTTGTACATATCCCTTTTGGTGAGTCACAGGCTCTTCTACTCCCATTCTGCTTCAATTAATGCATATATTAACAAAGTCATATATATTTGAGTACAAAGATCTTACTTGATTTTGAGGTTTTCCCCATTTAGTCTAAAAATACAAAAGTGATCAATAGGTACTGCCTGAAAAGTGTCTATATTATAGATTGATGATACAATTGCCCTCATTCATAAAGTGATTTAAGCAGGTAACTCACAGATTAAACAGCTTTGCTACAGCCTGAACCTTAAAATTTGCATTTAACTTAATTTATCCATCAATATAATCTACTTCCAGTTTCTACCCAATACTTAAAAGCCTATGATTTGCAGGAAATAATTCAGACACTAACAGATTAAAATGAAATTTCAAATTTGTTCCTTAATATTATTCAGTACTACTCCATGCTAAGTCTCCTTCCATCTGCAGATACAAAGAAGATTAAGATGCAAGAAATTATTCATCAGCTATACAAAGAAAATGAAGTAGAAAACCTTGTTGTTTCATAACAGTCTATCATGATGCGAGGCTCTATCCCAGGAGACATGAGAGGGAAAAAGGTGCACTTCTTATATGGGAATGGGCAGGTAGTAGATGTGTCTGCTCAGCTGAAAACACTGCCGAACAGAGTTGCTCTCCTCTTACCCCTCTCAGAAAGCAAGTTCTTGCACTAACCTGAAGCACTGCTACCAGCAGTCAGGGACTGTCCATTGCTTGATTCTGCCATCCAGAAACAGAGAGAAGTAAAAATTCCACAGCTGGTGGAATGGCACCATTAGTCCTTCCATAAGACCAGTGTTTTCCTGGGAGTGGCATGGGAGTGGTGGGTTAGGGGGCTTCCTGGGCAAAATCTGGGGCTCAAGCATGACACAAACAAAGGAAGTAAGCACAATCTCAGGTTCTTAAAATGTAGATGCTTTAAAACAAAAGTTAAAACTCTCAGTTTTCTAACACATTCTTGAATTCAAGTTTTAAAAGACTCGACTGAAGCATAATATAATCTTGCTCATGATTGTATTTCTGTGGTGAAAAAACTACTATAATAGGATCAGTCTCATGTTAAAACATGCGCTGGTTGGCACTTTAACTACTTAAATGGATAAGTTTAAGTAGCTAAACAGGGGAACTGTATCCAGCAAACCTTGACATCATGGGCTTTTGTGAAGTTTGATGCACTGGCAATGCCACTTCAATGTTTCTGAAAGGACTTCAATACACTGTATGATGAAACAGAAAAGATTGTGGTATTGGAGTGGCATTTGTTCTGGACATAAATATGACATTATTTTTAATGGAATACACTCTTTTCACAGACAGACTTTGTCAAGCAGTTCTGATGAGCCCAGCAACATTTGAGGGCAATAATGAAATTGAAGAGGTCAGCTCTTAAGTGAAGGAATTTATGGACTAATCGCCAAAACAATACATGTTCGCGAGGAAAAAAAGAATTCAATGCCTACTGGAAAAAGAGGACAGGTATTAAACAGAGATGACATAGATTAGAGGTGATCGATAAATGAAAGCATTTATTCTATGATGGCTGGCTGGTGATGTATCTGGATGGAGATGGCTTTTGTAGACTCCAGTAGTCACACATATCAACTCATACTCCTGTTGCTTGAAATAAAAGGTAAAGATTTAGTTGGCTTGAAGGTGAAGTCCCTTTGCTGTATTTGCTACACAGGCCCAGTGACTAATCAGAGTGTATCATAGTAGGTAACATTTTTAATGGCCCCAGTGTGGTCCTCTGCCCCTTTTGCAATTCTTTTGTGAATTTCCGTAATACTGAGATACAAAAAAGGTAAGCAAAAGTGAATTTCAAAGTTAAAGTCCTCTTTACTGAAAATTACTTTTTAGCTCAAATTTATTAGTACTGATGAATGTGTCACACACATGCTTTCCCCAAAACAGTATACTGTCCTTATGACTTGCCTGATCAATCACAAATAACTGAAGTAAATCAAACCGTATACACTCAGAAAATGGTACATTGAGTTTAAAAAGCTCACCCCAAACTAATCAAATACTTTGAATAATGAATAGATTAGACAAAATCATGGATTGCTCGTGCCTATGCCACAATCAGACAGGGAAGATAAACTCATTGGATGCATTATTCATTGTGAATTATTTGCTCTACCTATCGGTGGGGAAGCTTGCAAACACTACTGTTGTATCTGTGATCATCTAAGAGCCTGAAAGAAGGAGACTTGATTGCCCTTATCATTACATAGTATCTTGCCATTTAGATGAGGATTCTATTCATTTATTTATTTATTTTGTCTGGGAAAAATGTTGTCCATCACGTGCTTGAATGTGCTGGGGACAAACCAGAATGGCTGTTGTTAAGACAAATCATGGCTCTCCAATCTACTGTCATTCTTTGCAGAAGTCAGGGAATGACGAATAAAGAAGAATAAAAAGTATAGTGGGTTTGGTCTATCAGTGAAATCTACAGTAGTGGTCTTTCCAAAGGGGTAAAGAAAAATTTAAGTAACATGCTCTAATATAGAAAACATGCAAATTATAAAATCCAACATTACAGTTTCAAAATATAAATGAGTTAATGCTGTCTGTGTAAGGTGAAATAGTAATCTAAAGAGAATACAGATTCAAGTGATATCATTTGTATATGAAACTTTTTTCTTAAAGATCCATTTTGGATTGGTAGGAAATCTGGGAAGTGGTGTGAATACAGAATTGGGTAACAGATGAGAAAACAGTCCTTCCAGCTTATATAAACTTCCATTTTTCTGTATCGACAGCGTTTTGTTATCATCTCATGTGAGCATTAAAAAAAGGAACATTTACATATAGTGGAAGTGCTGTTTTAACTTTTATACATGTTCTGACATTATAAATGAAACTCAAATGAACTGAAGTTCTTGAACATTTTAGAGCAGCAATGGGACTGACGCTACTTCAGAATAGTGTAAGAAGAGGACAACCAGCTATGCTAAAAAGCCCCAGCAACTATGCCTAAAATTTTCTTAGAGATCTAACTGCTGATAAATTTGATGAAGCCAGCCTGCTTAGTAGATCAACACAGGATAAGACATTAAATTTATATGAACAATAAAAATTTCACTAATTTTTGTATCCTACTTTTAATATGCCTTGTAAGTCTTGATCATGCAATGATACAGGCAATAGAACAAGTGAAAACTTGCTTACAAGCCAGGCACTCTTACACACAGTCGCTAAGCTGTTAAGTCATACATTTATGTAACTGTTATCACCGTGGAACATATGTATAATTTTATCAGCTTAATGATGTTAAGATATTAGAGGGTAGTCTATTTTAGGCACCTTGACCTGCTTTGAAATGTCTATTAATGGAAGGAATGTGACAAAATATAAAACAGTTTTAGTCTGCATAGGAATGGCAGCTTCTATATTACAAAGGTGTCATTTTAGCCACTTTTTAAAAGAATGGACAGCAGTGTCTGGCCAAAGGAGTGAATTACAGCCTTTCTCCCTCCCTCCCTCCCCTCTCAACCAATGGCTTTGAAAATGTAGAAATGCCAAATTACCAAATTCTCCTCCCTTTCCAGACTGACCACCTTGATTTAACATCACGTAGTTGTGCACATGTATTATTAATTCAACATATTTCACCAATAAATAGGGAGATTTCCTTGTTGGAGCAAATCTATAGGAGGGCCACAGGGATGATAAGGGGTCTGGAGCTAAGAAAACGGGATGTTCAGCCTGGAGAAGAGAAGGCTGTATGCAGACCTCATAGAAGCCTTTCAGTTTCTGAGGAAGGCCTACAGGGATGCTGGAGAGGGACTCTTCATCAGGGACTGAGGCAATAGGACAAGAGATGATGAGTTCAAACTAAAAAAGGGGAAGTTCAGGTTAGATACAAGGAAGAAGTTCTTTACGTGAGGGTGGAGAGGCACTAGAATGGGTTGCCCAAAGATGTGATACATGTTCCATCCCTGACAGTTTTCAAAGCCAGGTTGGACAGCACCTTGGGCGTAAGGTGTAAGTAAGGTGTCCTTGGCATGGGGGTGGAACTAGATGATCTTAAGGTCCTTTCAAACCCTAACTATTTTATGATTCTGATTCTATTAGTTCCTGTATCAGGATTTGGATGTGAAGAACAATGATTCGGCACAAAACTGCTTCGCCTCCAGGCAGCATCAAACAAATACCTCAGCATAAATTTCAGGGCACTAATTTTGGATGATCTTCTTTCAAATAAGCCATAAATTATGTCTCCTGATAGTATCACATTCAAAAGGATGTTATGTGATTTATGCTTCTTTTGTTGTCCTGTCACTAAAAAATCAAAACTATTTTAATATCAGCCTGAAAAGTCCAATTCTGTAGGGCAATTTCTTCAGTGATTATATTTACTTAGAAATCAAAAGACAATTTGATCAATTTTAAATTAAGTTACATTTTCCACTTAAACTTTAATAACCACTTCTTTAAATTAAATATGAATGAAGTCATCATAGCAAGCATATTGAAGGATTTCTGGAAAACAGAATATTGCTGTTGCTCTATGAGTGCAAAATTCAGGTCTACAGCGTCTTTGCTAGAAACCTGCCAATAAAATGAACTTTAACAAAGAAATAATATCAAAGTGGAATCAAAATGTGATGTAAAAGGCTTCAGTTATCCCAACAGTCTAACACATTGATGTTAACATCTTAACAAACATTCTGAAATATACAGAACAGTTTAGGGTTTAAAAATAGCTAATATTATTGGGGTAAATGAGACAAATATTCATATGACATCTTTCTCACACTCCCTTGCAAATAGGTTCTGCTAGAACTTTTCATTATAGTTTTCAGAAACTGGAATCACAAGAAAATGCTAACTGGAAGAGACCTCAGGAGGCCTGTAGCCCACCCTCCTACTTGAGGAGTCAGCTATGTGCTCAGATCAGGTTGCTCGGGGTTTTACCTTGGTGGATCTTGAAAACCTACAGTAATGGAGACTACACAATCTCCCTGGGCAGCCTGCGCAAGTGTTTGACTGTCCTCATGGTGAAAATAAGAAAATATAACTATTAGTACCATCAAGTAAGTGTTTTTTAATAGTTTTCATAAAAGTGTGAATTAAGCTGTCTGAGAAAATTTAACATGTTTCTGCACTATAAAAGGTAAAGTTCAAGCACTGGCATCAGACTACAGGGATAGGCAGAACAAAATGACACCTGCATCAGTTACAATAGAAACAGAGGGTAAAGGATGATAATGCAGAGGTGTGTGCAACTTAGATTTATCCTCAGGTGTATTAGAATTACAGTTAACAGGAGTTACAGTTTTGCACTGACTTCACAGATAAAAGCAGTAGGTTGCTCTTGGGTTACCTGGTATGTGCAAGGCTTCAGGAAGAGCCTTCCCTTCTTGCATCTTTGACCCATTAATACAGGAATGCCTATGCCTGGAGCAGGCAATAAAAGCTATGTAACAGTGAAATAAAAGACCATGTCAGAATAAAGGTTAAGAATAGAGAAAATGATGGTTAGACATGATTATCCCATCAGAAAGACCTCTTTTTGCTGGCAAGGTTTGCCCAAGTATCCAGCAGCTGTACCTTATGAAGACTCTTCTACCTCTGTATGTAGATTTTGCTGGCCCTACTGGGCGAGTTAGTCTTGCAGTGTGCTGTGGCATCATGTCTGAGTAGTGTATACTTGAACTACTCTTTCTAAACTTAAATGTAAACCTCAGATTGAGCCTCGATAAATGGGGAGGGAGTTACATGGGCTTAAAGCTTCATAGCTTGCTGAAGACAGTGAAAGACTTACTTAATATAAAATTAGTCAACGTTCTGCTACCTTAAAGATAAACCGACAAGCAAATATATTTTTGCTCTTCTTTTAATTTTTCATTTATTTTTTTTTCTACTAAGCAGATTACTTTGTCCTGTTGGAGAGTAGCTTACTGTAGTGGTTATTTATTTTTCTGTTAGAAATTTCCGCCTGCTTCAATTAAAAATTACATCAAATTCCCAAGGAGATGAAGAACATCCTCAGCTGCTGAGCTTCCCCAGCACAGAAACCACAGAGCCAGAAGGGATCTTTGTTTATCAACTGAAGAATGTCATCTCTACCCTGTAAGACAGAGGAGTAATCACGTTTGTGCTTAATCAAACTTGAATCATAATGACACTGCTACGAAGCCATAATCCAGCTCTGCCAGTTTTCCACTCAGGAAAGGTGTTCCTGAGCTGCAAAGCTGGGGAGGCTGTACCTATGTTACTCTTTGGGTAAATGTGCTTATGTCCTTGGGAATAAATATAAGGAAAGCAACATTTGCCTTCGGGCAGAGCATCACATTAGGCTTCACTGTGAGAGGGTACCATAGAACCTGAGTCCAGGTCTCACCCCACTGCAGATCACTTCTGAGTTCATTGGGGAGCCAGGCTCATAGGGGATTCAGTGCAAGGGCATAAAGCTTGGCAGGTCTGAAGGCAAGCACTGCAAGGAGGGAGCCCTCACACCTCCACTGCCACAATGTGGAACCCAGGGTGGAGATTGCTGGTCTTACACACAGAGCTGGTGCAACCAGGATTTGTGCTGGGAGGGGAACATTTTGCCTTACCTCTGCAAACAGCCCAGCAGACAAGTTTCACTATGCTGTTCATGTCAAATACTAAATATTCTTCTCTCTATTGCTTCTGTGGTGGAAGTGTAAGATCTTTTTTCCAATTCAGTTTCATTTTGTTGCTACATTGCATTGGCCAGCCCAGCCGACTGTACAGAAGACTACTTGTTGGGATTTATTCAAGTGATTCTGACAGGTATATTTTGTCAAAAATATACTACAACTGTGGCTGTCTAATCCCAAAAAGCCTTTATTTAATTTTGAACGTGTCAGTGCAAAACATGACCAAACACAACAAGCAACTATAATCAACTGAATGTGTAACATGAATGCTGAATTATTGTTGCACTTCAAGAAAATCTTTGTTATTTCTTTCTAAAAGAAAAAAAAAATTATGAAAAGTATGAAAGTGATATTAAGCAGATGTTAGACTGGAGTTGTCAATCTTGTCTAAGCACGCAGGTGCTAATGTGTTATAATTATCCCTTCTGGCAGTTGATATTTAGGATTTTGGATCCCACCTAGTCAATCACAGCTATAATTGTTAAGCTACTTACATAGCTAATATGCTGGGTAATAACCAGATCAAGATTTAATATTTGACGTTTACCATCAATTATCTTTTCTTCTGACATACATCTCCCCCACTCAGGTTCTTGCAGATCGGAACACTCTTCTGATTTCAGTAAAATAAATAAGAATCTGCTTATAGAAGAAGACTCAAATAAAAAATATTCCTGTCATTGCCTCTTGTCTCATTGCCTCTTGTTTCTCAAAGAGTAAGATATCTTCTTGTTACAAGCTTTACAGGTATAATCATTTGATTCAGAACAATTCCTTCTTTTTTTACTTTTTGATGGATTTATTTACAGAAAATCTCTTACCCGTTATTGCAAAAGTGTGGTGTAAGCATGTTAACCTATGCCAAGCATATTTTCAGATGACAATATTTGCTATGAAACAAAGTGTTGGCGTTTGTTTTATAGCAGGAAGATATGTGCATATGTTCACACGATGTATGTTATACCAGAGGATTTTTCCTGCTAAAAGCAGTATGAAAATTTATTCTGGACTTAAAATATATTGAAGTTAAAATTAAATTGCCGGTTATACAGTTTCTACTCTTTTACTAGCTAAAATCTGTGTTACAAAATTTCTTCAAATAAGCACAAGTGGAACAAGAGTTTTTTTCCCAAATGGTCTGAGATTTTCTCCTGAAGTTCATAAAACTCAGACACTGTCATTGCAAATCAGCATGCAGTACTCATAGCATGCTCAAAACTTAGGTCCATCTATACTGTCCAGAGGACCTGTAAAGAACTATGAGAACCAAGTTTTCTGTTGCTATAATTGCATGAAAGCTCTTTAGATTTGCTTATGAAAGAGTTCTCTACTATTGTTTGACTCTCGCAACATGACATGATTCTCCACTTGCAGGGAGAGGCAGGGCTATTTCTAGCACCTCTAGCCCTGTCTCAGAAAATCTTTGACAGAAAAAAGTAAAAATGCAAACTTGCATTTGGTGCTGATTCAGTGAAGTTGCTAAGTGTCCTCCCCTCATTTTAATACTCTGACTTTGCTGTATTTTCTATTTTCTATTTCCTACAAAAGAGTCTGGGTACAAAATCTTTAAGATGACAGCAGTCTTACTATAAATTAGCTAAAGCTTATCAAATGTCAGGAAGAATATATTCAGTCCAAGCTATCCCTTTTAGATGTTTTTATGTTTTTCTACAGGGATTTTCTACTGTTATTCTACTATTTTAATGCTGTTACATAATTTTTATTCCTAGCTTCCATATGAATGTATACAGGTAGTGTAAATTAATTACAAAACTGCAATTTTATCTAATCTCTTCCTTTACAGGCTAGCTAACACTAAAGAAAGTAACAGTGCATAATACTGCACCAATGTAAGCCAGACAACTAAGCTGGAAAGCAACGTTTTGACATGCCAGTTGTCTAGAGAAGACAGTGTCTTGGTTCAGTGTCTTGGTTCAAGGTGATCATGCTCCAAGTTTGATCAGGAAAAGGCTGCAATCAAGCAGCCAAGGGACATGAGTACTTCAAAGCAGAACAAATGAAACTGGGCTTTGTCATTTTGTAATAAAACATGAAGTCACGTAATAGGTGCCCTTTCAAGCCACTTGTGACTTTTAAGACTTCAAATGAAATGCTATTTGAACAGACAGATAAACATGCTAAGCTGTTATTTGCCTGGGATGATACCCTTGTGATTTGTAACAGGCAGTGAAAATACAGCAGTCTAGGTGTTCAGGAAGAATTATATGAATACCAGTAATCTCTTCACAGTGATGCCAAGACCTTTGATAATAAATCCTCCAGAAAATCTTGAGTTAGTCACAACAATTGGTTATTTTGTTATCTTATTATGAAAGTTTTCTAAAACAGGGAAACATCTCTGAAATCTGATTAGATTTTTAGAAAAAGAAAAAACATTTATATCAGCCTCACATTCAGTTTTAGGTCAGAAAAAAAAAATTATTATAATTTTCATCAAAAAAGTTACAAGTACATGCCTTGATTGTACATTGTGGCACCCCAATTTACTTGCCTGAGCAGTCCCACAGAATAGTTTGGGTTGCAATGGACTTTCTTAGTCATCTAGTCACCATCCTGCAATCAGCTAGGTCAGGTTGCCCTGAGCCATATCCAGCCTGGCCTTGAATGTCTCCATGGAGGGATCATCTACCACTCCTCGGGCATCCTGTTCTGGTATCTCACTACCTTTATTGTAAAGAATTTTTTCCTCACAGCCAGCTTGAATCTCCCATCTTCTAATTTAAAACCATTAGGCCTCATGCTATCTCAAGACATCCTGCTAAAAAGTCTCTCCCCATTTTTCTTATAGGCCCCTTTTAAGAACTGAAATGCTGCAATAAGGCCATCCCTTTATTTTGAAACTGCTGGCAACAGAACCCCTCCAGGAACTGTAACAAGGATTTGCAGAAACAGGAGCTCAGATAGAAACCAGACCATAACTGATTAAAACCCCATTGTTTAGACTCTGCAAATAAAGAAATAAGTGTCCATCATAACCTATGTGATAATTTGCCCACTGTTATACTTGTTCTGTGTTAGTGTTGACTAGAAAACTGCCAGCAATTCTGTGTTTAAATTTTTCCTGACTTGAAGCTTGTATGTATTTCTTGATAGAGAAAGCAAGAAGGATGTAATATTAGATCTCTTCTCATGAAGTTTTGAGGTACGTAAATAAGAGCAGAAAAACATTACTTTGACAGCAGACTGGGGTTTCCTATGAAAGAGCCCAGACTTAAAACTACAGTAACAAAATCTCCGTCTTTTTCAGAGCTGCATCAGAGAGCTCTGCAAAGAAGATGCCAATCCAAATTAACCTGGAGTGCCACAATAGGCCAGGATGTAAATTTAAACAAAAGCTTGGATGGCAGCTTCTTTTTTTAACGAGGGTAGTATATCTAGTCAGTAACTAATGTATGCTCCATTTTTCCAGCTGGCAGACTCCCGGGGTATGCAGACACATATTTTCAAGCATGTTGTTCTTCTGAGTTGTTTGCGCTTGGACCATAACTGCAGTCTAGGCAGCCAAAATAAAATATGCCAAGTAATACTGGCTGAGGGACAGGTGGATTGGACCAAATTCCTGCCTGATACAATACGCTCGACACAAAATATGGAGGGGGCTTCAAGGCAGGATGGTGAAGGCATTGCTTCCACTGACTTCATGAAATGGTCTTTGCTCTTGCCTGGAGACAACAAGGAGTTATCAGCCATGAGGACTCCCCATTTGATCGGATTTTATGACCCTATGCAGCCAGGACTGATTGCCTTGTGTAGATGCAGATTTACCTGGCAAAGGACAGGGAGACAGCCTAACAGGTAATTTCCCCCTCCCACCCCTCAATGACAGTGTCACAGCAGCATATTGGGTGCTTCCCCAGGTGCCTGCAGAGGACATGGGGCTGCTAAAATTCATGAGAAGATCCACACCTGGCTCATGGATTTCAGTGGAGACCTGCCAAGTCAATATTGTTTCTCTGTGTGGGTTCACCCCTGCGAAACAGGGGTATAGCAATGCTTGCCTGCTTTGCGTGCTGCTTGGTTCTCAGGTGATGAAAGTGTTACAGGTTTTAAATAAAGGGTTTAAGTAAACTTTCTCAACTAGGATGTATTTGAGATATGCATAGCCAAGCCCTTTGCCGTCATGCACAATGAAACCTGGAGGAATTTTCTTGGCAAGAAAGGAAGATGCTGGAAAGAAAAATGTAAAACTGTTTTTTTTGGTGTGCCATATTTTCCATTTTTCTAAACTAAATATAGATGAGTGCCAGTAAACAAAAAAATCTCTTACAGTTTGCTTTACAGCACCACACTATTGTCTCTTTAAATATAATGAAAAAAGAGAAAATATTCTACAACTTCCATAAAAAAATGTCATATTTGTATAGACCCCAAATCCCCTCTGTTTAAACAGGGTGATTAATATCAGCTCCTGTAGGAAATTAAATTCAGGGAAGAACAGTAATATGCAGATATGCAGATTTCCAGGCAGAATGGCTAGCCCTGGGTAAGAGAGTCAGGTTGATTAATCTGCATCCTCAGAATACAAAATGAAATGCCGGGCTCTCCTGGGTTAGCACCAGAAATGACTTTTCCTTCTTACATTAGAAATAAATGGACAAACACATGCACGTATATTGCAAAAGGCCTTAATATCACATGCAGTGTTTACGAAGGTGATAAGAGTGTAATATTTAAAATATCCTATTTCAGCTGGGAGGGGATAGAAAAAGAAAAAGCTGCTTCTCATTAGGATGAAGAGTTTTGTTTATGCTAAAATAGTATTTGTCATCTTTCATAAAGAC
Organism: Psilopsiagon aymara; assembly: GCA_024733675.1. Classification (NCBI taxonomy): domain Eukaryota; kingdom Metazoa; phylum Chordata; class Aves; order Psittaciformes; family Psittacidae; genus Psilopsiagon; species Psilopsiagon aymara. The sequence continues at coordinate 24,684 of JANRGW010012619.1, read as the reverse complement.
TACAAAATTATAAGGAAATCTTTTATCAGAATGCAAGTGCATCTTTATTCTGATCATAAGCATTTTACTGAAAGAACACCATCCAGGAGATATTGGACACAAACATGGTCATAGTGTGGAAAAAATGGGACTGCAAAACAAAATCACTCAGTCCTAAGTTTTTCGTATAAATTTCAGTGCACTTTGCTTTTCCATTTCAAATCAGGAATACAATACAGAAGCTAGAGAGACCAAAAGTATGATTCTACAGGCTTAATTTTCACAAATATGAATTCCTTCATAAATATTACCTTTCTCTCATTTCAGAATAATAACATTTCCACATTACCAGGAGTAAATATGCAATTTTTAATAATTTAATCTTTAAAAAAACCACACCCCAAAACTCAGAAAAATATTTACAGCAAAATGCAAACTGTCATTTTCAGATTTTTTTTCCCCTGTCGTTACTGGAAAACCAAGCCTGTTATTTAAAATCATTCAGGGTCTCTCCAATAATTGTATAGAAGTAGGCATTATGCTATATTATTAAAGCTGTAATTTCCTGCTGAATCTGGCTGGATGTTTCTTTTTATCACTTGGCAATTTCTATCTAGTTATGGCATAATTAAGTTTCCTGACCCTTGCTCACTCTCTTAACAGGACGCTTAGAAATATACTAGAATTGCAGATCTTCAACCTGATGTCCTCTCTCCCCACACAGTAATGGAATAAAATTATTAATCCAGTAATTGTACAGAACACATTACTTTGCATTGAATGTTCCTATTTCTCATTTTCTGTTAGTGACAATCAGCCAGAGGTACAAATCATTTCTGCAGGGAGCAGAGCCCTTGAAAAAGCCTCTCATTCACTCCACCAGAGCTACCTGTACAGCTGTGATTATTCAAAGTCTAACACAGTACTAGGCTCAAGCGAACAAAACAAAGTTAATAAAATGGAATAAGGAACAAGATATTTTCCTGCCTGCAGCCTCCTATGTGCCAGAATTAGAACCTTACCTCCAAATGATAAACCACACTTCCAATTGCATTTTTATAACAAGACTAATGAGTCTCAGCTAAGCATTTCAGACTTGGCTGGCATTAGCAGTGGCCATTTACCGTGGGGGTATGCTCTATATGCCTGGGCCACTAAAGGGGATAGGAGGGAAAGGAGAGGAAAGAAGTTGGAAAGAAGACAAAGGATCCATGCTCTTGAACCTTAGTATCCAGGCACTAACAATGTGTGCTTGCACCCATTAAAATCTCCGTAGAAGAAATCCTAGCTGTGCCATAGTTAATTGCAAAATCCCAAATGAATTCAGTGGAGTTACTATTTACAGCTAAGAAATTTGCAGTTTGCGCTGATGTGCCTTGACCTGAATCTCAGTTTGGTCGTTGCCTGCATGGGACATCTGTGCCTGGTAAGCGATACTCATCCCAACATACATTACAAGCTCCACAACTCAGAAAATGAATAAAGGCTTGGAAAACAACTTTTTTTTTCTTTCTTTTTTTTTTTTTTCCACACGTATCTCCTGAACCAATCCACCCAACATCTTTGTTTTACTTTCAGGTTAGCCACAACTGAAGTGGGAAGGGAGAGATGCTGTATTTTATTTTATCACCATTTTCTAACACAAGTTGAATCTGCTCCCACACAGTGTCTCAGTTCTAGCAGTGGATCTCCCTAAAATATGTAGTCATAATCTTTACACTGGTCCCCTCCCTCTTTACTGATTGCATGAGGCTTATCCCCTCTTTGCCTCTTAGAAGAAATATATTATCTTACTAAAACCTGCTGTTTTATTGGACTGAAGTCCTGCAAATATAGCTTCAGCATGCACTTGAATTGATGGAACAAGCTAGTGAGAAAGTCTCTGGAGCAGTGCTGCTCCTTTAATAAAATCCTGATCTTAGAGAGGATAAATAGCAAAAAAAAAAAAAAAAAAAAAAAAAAAAAAACAAAAAACCACTATCTTTGTGAATAACTCTAGTGATTTTATTCAGTTGCAATAACATGTTTCAAATTGAAACAAGTCAAAGTGCTCTGTATCATTACAAAAAAGAAACACAAATAAAACATAGGATGCTGCATTAGGATACTCCATTTGATCACATTTCTTTGTATTTTTCCACGCTCTTGCCTTGTCCTCTAATAATGAGTATCTGTGTTTTTCTGAGAAGCAGACTGTATAACCAGGGAGTGCTGGTTGCATAAGCATTTCCATTACAGACTGTCAGGTTTATAAACTTATCTATGTTCCTTCCTTTATATCTGTACGAGGGGAACTTGTGCAATTTTCACTCCTCTGGTAAATTGAACTGATCAAACAATAAAAGTACTGTTCTAAAGTACATTAGACAATAGGCCATTTCCAGTGAAAAACAATACCACGGCAGTCGTTTCAAGATATCTTTTATTTTTTTGGGCTATGCTTTGTAAGGTTTTTGGTTTGTGGTTTTTTTTTTTTTTTTTACCTGCTTCAGAGTAGCTCTGGTTTTATTTCCATTGAGTCAGCCACTGTGGAAAAGGTAATCACTATAATCACAGCAAAGATTTCTGTTTGCCTAGGGCACTGAAGTGACTGGCATCACTGTAGTGTCTGAGGGGCTTCCAGAGAAGTGTTGCATGGAAGGTTTGATGTGCACTAACTTTGTTTAATTGGCAATGCAAATCATTGTGTCTATGACATGCACAGTAATCTCAATGGCTTTTGCAATTAATAATCAGTTTTTACACTGAGAATACTTCTCAATCTGAAGTTATAAAGATGAAGAAGCTGTGAACTTTTAAAATAGTTGCTTCTCTCTCTTACACTGTCATATAAATACAGCATACACTAATTGACTTAAACTAATAAACTAATTGTTTATTTCTTCAAAACAGCTCCATTTGCATTGATCAGGTAGCAACCAAAAAAAATACAGTGATTTTTTAAATTATTAGATCCTTGAAAATATTTGGTAAGTGACTTGCAAGCCCATCATAGACAGAGATACATCACATATGAATGCGTTGTACAAAAATATACTCAGGCATTTGTGTACAAATCAGTTATTAGAATATAGCTTTACACCATTTGCTTGGTCTGAGGTTTTGTCTTTGCAAACAGACAAGCTCAATAGACACAGAAATTGTATACTTGTGTGAATCACAAACTTTTGTTTTCTACAAAGATCTCTGTGTATACAGATAATAATTTCTTTAGTGTATCTGCAGAAAGCAGACTGGTTATTTGCAAACTTACAAGATATTTGGGTTCAACTTATTCTAAAATGTATGGTTTTCTGAAATGGAGGTTTTACTCTTTCACGTCCTAACTTTTCCTTCCTTTAAGTACATGGCAAGCACACTGACACATGGGGAATTCTGCTCAGCCTGGTCTGGCTGTCCTGACTTACCACATGTAGATGCTCAGGAGCCAGGACACTAAATAAACTGTGTTATCATTATCATTTTTATTCTCGAAGCCCAATGGTATTTGTTTAGGACTGCTAAGCACCCTAAACATAAACATCAAAAGAAAACAATACATGTATCATCTGTCCACCTAAGCAAATAGTCACATGATGTCCACAGTACCGCATACATTTCCAGAGTCAAACCATGACAGTTCTTATTTGATTTCACCTGTGTGAGCCTACTTATTTTTACCAATTGTCAAGAAAAAATATTTAAAATGAAAAGTTGATGTTCTGTAATTTTGTTTACTGTGTTTTGCCTAATAAGAAACAAACTGATATAATTACAAATCCTCTAAGTCACTTCCTAATAAATACATGCATTCATTATGAGGAGGTGGCAGGGAGGAACTATCACTTAGATTTCTATAGTTTCATTGGTAAAAACGCTCTTGGAAGCAGGAGACTATATTAATTTTTTCCTTTTGGATATTTTTTTTTTTTTATCTTGAAGTCTGGAAGACATTTCTAAAATAGATCTATTTTCTTTTCATTCTGCAGAATAATGCATGAATGATTATAACATATGCTCTATCTCCAGTTTTTTCAACCAGTGGAAAAGTGCCTGACACAATAATCACAACTTGTTGGGTTTTCAATCTGATGCTGTCCTATTTTATCATGGTAGTTAAATGTCCATTCTTGTTCCGTGTGATAAATGTTATGGCCATTTAACAGTACCGAAAAAGAGAGACATGTTAAACCAAATATTGCTTCAGATTGTGTCTTTTATTCTCCTTTATCATCATATCTTAATTTATAGTATAATCATCATTATCACAACTGTCAGCCTCATTTAACCTTCCCTGCTCTCCCATGATTCTCCGCTGTCAGGCCTGATTGCCTGCCTTCTGCTGACGGGCTGATAATGCCTGACTGATTAGCCCTCCCCGAGAAGAAGACAATGATATATAGAACTGCGCCGCTCACTCTATATATTAATGAGGAGCTGGCAAAGCTTTGATAAGGCGGTGGAATAATCCATCAGCCAGAGAAGGAGCTTGTAAAACTGGTGGAACATTTCATGGGGAAAACACCTGGGAAGGATGTAATGACCCGGCAGCTAAATACCTCTCAGCCCTCCTTCTCCTCTTGTAATTAACATCAGATAGCTGCTGTGTGGATAGCACCCGGGGTGTTATCAGTCCCCAAATCCCCTTACATTCTCCCTTTTTTGTGCCCAGGGCTTTAGGGCCTTTACAAGGTATTTAGCAAGCAGGCAATTAATAGCTCATTTTCCTTGGTGTTAGGAACTGTTTATCTTCTGAACTAGCTCTTATCACAGACCGTTACCTATGAAAGGTGAGAGTCATCGGTGTTTTTGTGCTCTAGTTGTTACACTTACTCAGCAGAGGCCTGCTTCGCCATTAGATACAAAGCTTCTGATGGCTACTTGAGTTTGAATGCACTGTTATTACAGGTATTATATGAAATTGCTTGTGTTATGTGAAGGGGATTATAGAGGTTTTGGATCAATAACTTCAGTGGATGTTGGGAGTGATTACAGTGCTCTGTCAATTTTTCCCATTTGGCTGTCAGTACTGATTTACAACACACCACCTCTTTTATTCACATCAAATCACTCATTTCATTGGTAAATTCTATATATCTCAATTTACTTTAAGTAGCTGATTTGTGTAAAATAAAATGACTTCCTCTCTTCTATGCATGTGAGAGCGTATGTGCACGTATACACACAGCAGATGTAACCCTATAGAGCCATAAAAAAGGCACAGATGTTTACAGAGCTTTTTGTCCTCTTGCAAAAGACAACATGCAATATCTTACAGGTCACTTAAATAAAAACAAATATGTATAGACAAAACATTTCTCCAATGGCTAGTTTTTTTTCTGACATGGTTTTGTCTTCCATTAGACAAAGTGGCAGATCTGTTGAGGTACAATGGTTCAGAGGATGAAGCTGAAGTATTTTACACCTCTGGAAAGCAAATTCACTAAATAACTTGAGGCTATCTAGCACTGGATAAACAGCACCAAAAACTGTGCCTGACATTTCAGACTTCGGACTTCAAGCTCAGTGCAGAAGGTCCGTCCTGAAAAGGGGAGCTCAAGCCTCAAGACTTAGATAATACATAGGAGATCCACCTCCACTTGGGTTGGTTTTACAGTACTGATGGAGACTGATGGAATTCACTTCCTAAGAGGAGGCACTAGGCATTTTGTAAAGTAAAGACCTTCCTGCTCTGAAAAGAATTGCATTTTTTATAATTTCTTTTTAACTTCATTTTTTTTTTAGAAAATATCAGGCTTCCTGTTTCCAGAGACTTTTTTAGAAGTGATAAAGGTTATTGAAAAAAAACGAGAGTCCCAAGAAATAACCACTGATAAATTAAGTTTGTCAAAAGGAAGAACAGTGAGACAGAACATGATGAGATAGTCTGGTATTTATGTACCTGTTGAAACTGTGTATTAGAAGAAAGAGGCATCATGTGCAATCCTTCTAACCAACATCAGTGAAGTGCAGATACATGTTTCCAGTTATATGCTATTGGAGTTACTTTATTTCATGTTGTGAAATGTATATGTTTGTTCCACTAATTTGGAATAAAAAACTATCAGTGTTTTCTGTTAACCTTGACCTAAAAGGGGCCCTGTATTTTTTCTTAAAGTAATAAGCAACTTATAGGAATTGCTTATGAAGAAAAACCAATCAAATTCTAAAAAAATTGTTCCAATTGAATAAGATGTGAAGAGTTAAATTTTTTTTAAAAAAAGATTTACAGAACTATTAATTCAGACACTTTCAAAGTTTTAAACCCATTACACTGAAGTAATATATTATAGATTATAAATAAAATATATTTTTTATCATTATTGGAATAAAATATCATATCTATTTTTAGCATTATTTCCATTAAAGTATACAGGTTAATTTTGTTAGATTTGCAACTCTCAATCCTTTTGCTTCACTGCAATGTATTTCCTAGTATAGATTATAAATTTTAAAACATGAAAATACAGAATGATGCTTAAAAGCTCTATAAACTATTTTTGTATTTCTGAATATTCATATTACTCCAGCTAACACCATGTTATAAAATATGACTCTGAAGTAATAGATCTCAAGTTGCCTGTGTCTCAAGAGTCCTAACACAAGTGCTTCCACAGGAGTATTTAGTGCTTTTACTTATGCAAAACAAGCTCACAGACTATGTATTATAATTATGCTGGTATTAAAAATTACCTGAGAATATAGGATAATGAAATAAACCCTCTTTCTCGAAACATTCAGTCATTGAAAACATTAAAAAAAATAAACATGGGTCAAAACCATTTTATCCTTTCATCTTTTGGAAGACTGAGCTGGATGCAGGTAGAAGTAACTATTAACCAAAATTGGAAGCTCAAAATCACAACTCAGTTGATAAGCCATTGATGCACAAAAATACAGACTGCTACCCTTACTTGTACTGTATTGTTTCTGTAGATCAAGAGCAGTTTTGCCAATATATCGTGTGGGAAGAGCTGGTGTTTGGCAGGAGTAATGTTAGCACTACTAACTCCTGCCTTGCACACAATTTGAATTATTTGTGCTTTAAAAGTTACAGTCAATGCTCTGAGGCCTAGAGAACTTAAGCTTGAGTTCTGTAAGGGTGCATGTAACTATTCTTGTTGCAAAATAAAGCAGAGGTGTAGGTAGCTTACCAAATCAAAGCTCTATCAAATCCTTACACAGATTTTATCTCTAAAACATTTGGAAATTGTGTGAAAAATTAAGAATACATGCTGCATTTGAATAACTCGTTTAATAAAGATTTACAATAGCCAAATTAGAAATTTATGGATGGCTCAAAAAAAGCCATCACATTGTCTTGGCCAAAGAGTATATGTTGCCAAGTGTCCTATAAATGCTGATTTATAAATGGAAAATGACAATCTTGAAGGTAGTGTAGCAGTATATTGGAAAAAGATTGCCAATATACTTAATGACTAAATAGCTACTCCTTCAAGAAAAGCACAGAGTAAACAGAAATTTATGAGAAAATTAATGTTGCCCCCATTGTAAATTTATCAGCATGTGTTCACAGGTCTCAAAGTAGGCATATAAAGCTAGTCCTGCTGTCAGTGCAAACCTGTGAAGAAAATTTCAGTGACAGAGGAAGCAGCATCTGAAACAGATATGTAATATCTTTGAAATGTATTTTATGTCTCAGACCACTTTGCCTTGATGCACACACTCATGGGTCATGCTCTTTTGCATATCAGAAGCACTCAGTTTTCTCTGTAGCACTGGCTTTTACTCGTTTACTCAGTCATGTTACATCAGCTGACAAGATGATAGTTTGGAGGAGAAAGGTGTTGGATATGGTGTGAGGAATGTACTACTCTATGCCTACTAGTTTTCCAGACAAGAATCATCATTCTCCATGTCCCTGAATTGGAGCTGCTCCTGCTACCTGCAGTGGCAAACAGAGAACAGACCTCTCTGTCTTCAACTAAGTGAAACCCCACAAGCAATCATGGTCTTCTGTTTCACAGTGAAAACTTAGACTTTGAAGAAAGTTTCTCACCAGGGTTGCCTAGGGCTTGGATAAAGCCCTAAAATACGTGCAACAGGGAACCAATTCTCAACAGCAGACAAGGTCAAACTCAAGGCTGATACACACGTGACTCCCTGTAAAACCTTCAGAAGGCCTTGAAAAAGTAGTAAGAAGTATTCCATCAGTTTTAATTCACGTGTATTGTTTGTAAATCTCTGTCATGTTTAAATATCATTCTTCTGCATATGCTATGCAAACGAAAGGCAGGAAAAGCATTGTTTTGAAGAAAGCTTGAGAACCTCATACAGATATATAGCTCTAGCTTTCAGGGGCTACGAAGAAAAAAAACCAATGATGGTTGCAATGAAGTCATCTGCTAGGCTGGGGTCATGGGCTAGGTGCTGGGAGGTGGTGAATTAAAAGCTCTCAGGATAACACGAACAAATTGACAAGTAACTTTATCAACTATGTGACTATCTGAATGGTTAATGGTATAGGAAAAAATCCTTTAAAATGACAAATAAAAATTCAAGAATTTTTTATCCAGGAAGTGTAGAAACTAAATGACACTTCAGTCCGCACTATACTGAAACCTTTTTTAACTGCTTTAAAGTACTGATTCATGTCAATGACACATTTGTTGACTGTTTAATGCCTCAGCAAGGCTTTATGAAATTTATTATGAGGCATAAAATGTTTAAAAGGAATTTGGTCTGAGGTTGGTTTTGGTTTATTGTGGTTTTGAGGGAGAGAAGGTCTAAGTCAGATGCTTATTTATGCAGTTTCCCTGAAACCAGGGTAACTATCCAAGTTTTTGCCCAAAGTAAAAAGATGAAAGAATGAAGAATGTTTTCAGTGTGGTTAGATAAGCAAGTCTGGATATTCTTTGAATTCAACTGTGATCAGTTCCTAGAGAAAAAAGCTGTGAGCTACATGAGATCATCTTTCTTCAGAAGGATTGCTCCTCCTGACCACCTGCATATATGATTTAGTCACCTACATTGGCCAACTTAGCTGCCTTACTTGCCTAAAGAAGCATTTACCATGTTTGAGATGGGTAAGGGTCTCCAGGTGGGCTCTCAGACTTTGGTCCAGAGCAGTATTGATCTTTACTATCTCCTGTATTACACCTGCTGGCAACACGAGGATGTCTCAGACAAACTTATTTTTCTTAAATGGTCCTAGCTGTCTAGGTTTAGGCAACCAAAGCAAGTTTGCTAGATTGACAGCCAGAGCAATGGGTCTTCTAACCATAGTTTTGCTGCTAAGTGCTGCTTAGTAACTTGCCATGGTTCTGAGCACTATCTGTATGTGTAAGGCTCTTTTTGACTTGAATAAACCTACTGAAAAAAAGCTCTACTTGCTAAAATTCCTCTTCTGATTTCTTCTTCACATTTTATTTGGCAAATCTGGGGGCATAAATATTTTTTTCTCATTACACAGAGGAGGTAGCTGTAGGTTGCAGAAGTCAAATGACTTTTCAAGTCCCGTGTGGGCAGCAGGTTCAGGAGTTATGCTTCATGACATTCAAACCAGTGAAAGACATCTCAGGCAAATACCTTCAAGGCTCTGATTTTATAATTGCTAAATCATACTGCAGCATGCCACTTCTTTTATGAGACTGTTGCAAAGATGTTTTATAAAACTTGTCTGCACTTGTACAGGGTAAATATTACACATAGCTCATGGTGAAATGTAATTTTACATGGACATGTCTTCCTTGAAACTGGAACTATTATTTGCATTGCTTGTCATGCTGTAACACAAGAGATTTTTGCTACAGCCAAGAGATGACCTTGAAAGTGTGAGCCAATCCCCCTAACTGTATGAGGACAGTATACCTACTTTGTTGTGGGAGACATATAAAATAGAAAGCATAGAGCAGCTTGTCACTGTACTGAGTCATTGTTAATATCCTTTTCTGCAAGTAACAGTATTTTTATTTTTTTTTCTGTTTCCATCTCTGCATCTGTCAGACACCACATATTCATTTTAAAAGATGAAAATTGTACAGCCCAAAGCTTCCTCACCGTCACTCCCCACAAATCCCTGCACTCCCAGAAGTCGCAGAAGGGCAAGTACTTATGCTCCATGGCTTTTAATCCTAAAAAGAGGAGCAGGACTAGAAGGCTCTTAGAAGCTTTGTCACAGATCACCCTTGAGGGAATTTCTACACAGTCCTGAGCCAGTGTGAAAGGTTGGAAAACTCAGACCTCTGGCTTTCACCTCACAAAAGTAAATTTAAAGAAGATATATAAGTTAGAGCTTATCCTGGGATGAGCATTCCAGGTATATACTGATTAAATGTGCTTGTGAGGCTTTTGCTCATTCAAAGGAGATGAGTTTGCCATTCCAGCCATTCTCTGTGTCAGTACCTCTGAGAAAAAACAATAAATCCTCCTCATTTACCTGTGTATAATTTACCTGTGGGTTAGACGACCATATCTTGTGGTTTTGGTTTCTGTGTATCTACTAAACCATGTGGTGTGTGAACTGGGACACACAAGTAGGCTTGCAGTTCAATCTGAACTGCTTTGCTGTACTTCAGAAATGCTTTTCCCCTAGATAGATGTGTCTCAAGCGTAGCTGAGGGTTTTGTCTCAGCCCTTTGCCATGAAGTTTTCAGTTCAATGCAGGGTTAGGATCCTAGCACTCATGTATAAATTCTAGTCTTAGCTGTCACTCAGCCTCAGTCTCAGTTTTCCCTCCTGTAAAATGTGAACAATGACTTTTTTCCTGCAGGCAAAATACTGTGAAGGACTGCAGATTGCCAATCACCATGTGCACTATTTGCAGTAAAGATCCTTGTCCCCCTCTACAGAAAGGGCAAAGGCAATAGTTCACAGGTCTTTGTGTCTGGCCCTGAAGAGGAGGAGCATGAGGCAATTGGCGGATGTACTTTATGCAGTGCTCTGCAAGCAAATCCTCATCTGAGAGCCAGACAGGATTCCCACAGAAGATGGGGCTTCCCACAGCATTAACTTTGGGTAATTGATTTGCAGGGGAGCTATAGGGACATCATTCCTGGGCACAGGAATAGGAAATGAAAGCTAGCAGGTCAGAGCTTGCCCCCATTTTACCTACCACACCGGGTGAAGAGAAGGCTGATTTTCTGGTTCACAAGAGTGTCCCCACCCTATGAGGGACCTGACAAGAGGCACAAATCTCAAATACCCCACCCAATGCCACTCTGATGGGCTTTGCTCAATGTGGCTGTGAGAGAGAGGCTGCAGTTACAGCATTCACTGGGATATGAAGGGTCAGTACAATGAACTATTAAGAAAGGCTAGTGCAAACGTGGTGATAAAATCTTCCTGTGCCAAGAGTTTTCTGTATTTAGCTCAGTGATTACATATGACTGTCAAAAAGCCACTCTCCTCCATTTTTCCCAATCTTTTCTTCCCCACATATGAATATGTCATGAGTAATTTCCAGTTCTTTGAAAACAGGAAGATATCTGAGGCTGCGGAAAGGCTGGGGACAAGTTTGGCAAAAGTTTTGCATGCACCCACTAACTCTGGGAGCACTGTGCAGAACCAGGTTAAATAGCAGGAGCCATTTTCAGCTCGGATATCCATAAGTTCCTTTGATCAGGCACTACAGCAAATCCAGAAGAGTCAACTTCTGATTCCAGCTATTTCAGAGACATATGTTTCTCCCCTTCTCCTAATGACACCTGTCTTCTTCCGAAAATGGAAGAAAAAAGGTGTTTAATATACTTGATTGCTTAGCATGAGAACACCTAGTCACCAGTTGCACACCTTGTATCAGGAATTGGTACTTGCCTTTTCTAGTAGTGATGTTCACACCAAAGAGTGCCACAGAAAACCTTGTGTTTACCACTTTAATACTATGCCTATACAGTTAAATGAATGTTTCCTAATGAAATGCACATATCTAGATTAATCTGAGATCAGTCCAGTATTCTTCTCCTGCACTTAATTCATGGATGAACAGATTCTTTTGTTTTTTAAATACTGCAGGAGTTTTCCTCTCTGTTAACAAATACCAGTCGATCTTAATTTAGTTGCTCTGTTCTGTGATGTTTTAATTTGAACTCTCTTCTGATAGGACAAAGTTACTATTTTTTTAAACATGGTAATCTATGTGGGTGAAAACAGCAATGGGGAATTTCTATGTGACACATTTAATAGTTCAAGTGAAAAACAATTGAATATTTTGCTGCTCAAAAGTGGTTAATCACCATGGGTATTGCAGTGTTTAGAGTTACTTAGTTTGACCATGTTAGAGCAAGAACAGATTGTACAGTTGTGGAGCATATTATTTGTGGTCTATTTAGTTTGATGTTTTTTCCAGAGAAAAATCCTCTTTATTCGGAGTAGAAAGATCAAAAAAAAAAAATATATAGGGATGGTAAAAGCTTGCTATAATAAGCCCTTAAGGTGAAAACATTACTATTTTGAAAAACAAGTTAATTCAGGAGCCTGCCTACACTTACTGATTCCTAGCAAAAGTGACACTTACTACCATCTCAGCTGTTTAACATTTTATGGCTCAGCCTTCTATCTTTCTGTTGTAGCTATTGCCAATCTTCTGTAATCAACTTCATGCAACTGATCACTGAATTTTATATTTCATTATCCTGATGATAATAAGCTTTCAGGTCAGGATCCATTTTTTGGACTTTGTTTTCTAAGGCATCCCAGTTCCCATGAAGGTTCTTTAATGCCACATAATGAACCCATGACTTTGGGGCACCATCCTGTAATCTCTATTTACAATTATTTTAATATCCATCACCCTAAGCAATGTCAGAATCCTCACCGTAAGATAAATCTCCCTTTATGATAACTTCAAAAACTGATGCCTTTTGTACTGTGAGGGTCACAGGTTTGAGAGACTGTGTTCCTTGAAATAGCACTGAAGATGCCTAATCCATTTTCTAGTCCTGTAATAATCAGATTAAAATTCAAACATATCAAGCCCAAGCTTCCCACATGTAGGCAAGCGCACAAACGCCTCTCAGCTACAATGCAACCAGCTGATTAGAAGCTGCTTTTCTTTCTTTTATTGCAAGTTTTGCTCAGTTTTAACCCTGAGATTTGCTTTATAGAGAAGTGTCTGCATACTGCCTTCCTTTTGTCTCAACCAGAGGGTTTAATAGCTAAGGTAACTGAAAAGGACTAGCACCAGAAAGGCTTTGGTTACCAGAGTAACCGTAAAAACAGACCCCAGTCTCCATGGCAAAGAGAAAAGCTATTTGCTGCAGCCTTTTCAGACCTTGAACAGACACTGACAGTTTTCCTATAATCAGTGCAGATTATTTGTAGCAACTAACTATATTATAATGTTAACTATAGGAGGTCTTTGAAAATATGCAGTGCAAAAAAAAGAAATAAATATAAGGATTATTTTTTTTCTGGGTTAGGTGTGACTATATCATAGATTTAGAAATGGTAACATAAATCAATCTAACGTATTACAATGAAACCACCTCCTTCTAAAGGTTTTTCTCTCCTTTTGTTTTTCTTTTATTTTTCTGCAGGAAATCTGTGTCTTTTGAGGTGTTTAAATACCTAACATCCTGGTGAAGAAGTTCTTAATGATAAATGTATATGCTGTAGTTTTATTGCTGATACTTTCTATATGTTTTGCCAAATACTATACATCAGTAATGCCTTATCTTATCTGAATTACTCAATAGCTGATTCTTCCTGGTATCTGTTTCAGGATATGTTCAAATTGCACAATATGTATTTTTAAAAAGATCTCTATAATTCATGGGTCTACAAACCCTGCAATACAATTACCTAAATTACCAGTGCACATTGTAAGTGCTCCTTGTGGCTAATCACTCTGTCCTCAGTGAATTGCCTGACTTGCCAGTGGCTTATTCTCTGTAACTGCACTGTTCAGTCTCTGTCCTCCAAACCAATGCCTGTGAGCAGATTCATTAATTCCAAAATGAGTTATGATGAAACTTAAGACTTTGCCATTTTTAACTATATCTATTTAAATAGCTGATGATTGCCTTGTGGAGAGATATACCACATAGTATTTCCCAGGTACCTTAGTTTCAAAAGAAAAATTTAATTGAGCACTCATTCTGCATTTTAATGAGTTAGGTAAAACCATAATGAATAGAGGAAGCAACTATTTAGAAGAATAGTTCTTCTAAAATGTGTATGTACATCTCTAAAATAATGCCATAAACATGCTCAGCAACCGAGGTGTAAGAGTGATAGGAGGCATTCTCAAAAAATTTCTTGACCTCATCTATTCTGTATTTTATTAGCAACATAAATTTTAAATATATATTTTAAAAAATCGCCATTAAAATACGCAGTATTTGCAACATTTGTAACTATACATATTTGAAATATACAAAATAAGCAAAAAACTAGAAAATTCAATGTATATCCTCCAAACTACCTAATAAAAGTAGTCAAAAACTATATTTCAAATAAAAATGCAAATAAAAATCAATGCTTTTATTTGAAATAAATAATATAACTGTTAATTATATTAAGCCTTTTTTTCACTGTCTGTATCTGTGTTTTAAAGAAGCAAAGAACTGTCTAAACAATAGAATGAAAGTTATTGCCAGATACCTGTCATATTAAAAGGAAAGAAAGCTTTCAACCCCTTGTATAATGTCTTTGCTTTAAAGGAAACTGAGGCAAAGATTTTTTGCTTAAAGCCACGGCAGCTTGAGCATCAAATCTAAGGAAATAGAAGCACACCATGACACCCATACCAGGAGCCAAGATATGATTCCTCACCTTTCCTGTAAAAAGTCATGTTTTTAAAGTGTTTTATGTGTTTTGACACTGAAATTAAAGGCACAGAGCTCTGTGAGCTCAAGTAGATTCATCCCTTGAAATGAGTGACGGAACATTAGTGCTGGAAGGGTTGAAGCACTTCCTCTGGAATCAGGATGTATATTTTTAACTGTAGGCATTTCCATTCAAATGAGAACAAGAAATCTTCACTGAGGGACAAGAAGCAGAGCTTACTGGAGGAAAAGCTAGAGCAGTAAGATCATAATCTCTTTCATTAGTTTGTCTTAATGATGGCATCTTGACATGATAGAGAAAAAAAGAAAACAAAAAACAAACTCACAAACCCAACCCAATCCAACCTCATTGTCTTGTCAAAATCTACTAATGTTAGTTAACTCTTTTTTGGAAAAATCGTATCAAATGTGGTTAAAATAGAAACAGTTTAAGAAAGCTTAAAGCCAGAAGAAGCAGAGACAGAAAATATAAGCTTTTCTAAAATGACAGGTACTTAGGTTGGAAGATGACGGAAGAAAGAATATAAAGTAAAGGTCCCCAGAATAAGCAAAAGTCAGGGTCTCACTACTTAAGACCACGGAGGACGTGCACTTGCACTAGCTCCCACAAAACCTCTCAGGTATTCTAGATTGCTATCTCTCCCTAGTGCCAAAACTCTTCCTAGAGCTCTTCTAAATACTCCCTGAGGCAGGCTGTTACAGCAATCTCAAGCCATTTGAACTTCAACTCCCTATTCCAATGAATAGCTGTAGCCAGAAAGACCCACAAGGAGACCTGACAGCAAACAAGGTGTGCTAGTTTGCCTGTGGGAGAATGGCAAAGCAGACATTCAAAACAGAATTTCCTACAGTTCAACTAGTTGCCTGGATTATGAGAATATTGGCTGCTCTGAAGTCTTTCTTTTCTCTTCTGCCTTATTCATCCTGGTTGGATTGGGACTTATGGGAATTTCATGAAGTTTTGAGATATTCTGTGCCAAGTCTCAAAGCTAGTAAGGAACATCACCTTCAGTTTTACTAGAGGAGACTTCCTGCTGCACCAGTTCATCCAGTGATTCCTAGGATATAGGAAAATGTATTCTGACTAGTAAGGTGAAACAAAAAACTTATGACCCAAAGTAATATTTTAAATTGGTCTTCCAGAACATGAAAAAGCAGATGTACTTCACTAGGTAGCCTTTTCTATATGGATTACAGCCTTTTTATGCTACATACTGAAATAAGTCTCTTGAAGACAAGATACATAAATGTAAAAATAAATGTAAAAGTAAGTCCATAATAGATAAAATATAACGTTGAATTCTAAGTATGACAAGCACTCCTGATGCCCCTTATATATATAAAATTGCCATTCACTTGCATTGAATGTAATTCATGCTATTTTTCCAAAGTATAATCCCATAAGGGTTTTGACCAAACAAAAATGCTCTAATGACTGCAAATGGTTCAAATATTCTGTCCAGTGAGTTGAAGTTAAGTGATAAAAGTTTCCATGTTAAAAGAAATAATAAGTGGAATTTCACACATATTATAGTAATCGTGAAGCATCCAATTTACATAGAAATAATGTAAAAGAATTCTGACCATGATGGTTTAAGTGAATCATTACATGCATCGCTGATACATTTAGAAAACTGCAGCATGCCAGGTATGTTTCTTTTAGCATAATAAGTCTTGTAATGGAGCCTTTAAAAGCCTTAAATGTATAGCTAGATTAACCTTTCTGTTTGGATTAAAAAAAAGAAGAAGAGTAAGAAGAAGGAGAAAACAGATAATCATTAAATAGCCAATTAAACCAACATTCATTTCCTTTTCCAAGTTAGCATAGTTTTTTTCAACTGCCCGTCTCTCCAAGAAACATTATGCTATTTACACTGTTCTCACATTTAAATAGCTTTGCTGCACTAATGTATTTCAGTTCCATAGGAGTTCACTCCTCGTCTCTGGATCAGTTACAGTTCAGAGCAGTACTGAGGTACCCAACCTCAGGTGGCATTCCCAAGCAGCTGTTTTGCACAGATTGATACTAGAATACAGCTGTGGGATCTAAGGAATCAGACTTCAGGAAAGAAAGCTCTCCACCTTATACAAATTACATCACCTGTGCCACAGGCAAACAAGAGCAAAAAAACTAAGTTGTTGTGAGTTCATCTTCAGGTGTTTTGGCATCTTCAGGTGCCAAAACAAATCTTCAACAAAATGCATAGGAAAAATACCTTGCCTGAGAAGAGCTACAATTTGTCAATTGCACTGTATATTTTTGCAGATTTAAAAAATTATTAACCCTTTTCTTGTGTTTTCAACACCTTCTTTTCAGTTTTAGACTCTGCGTTATTAAGGGTTTTTTAAGAAAGAAAGTTTGTTGGGTTTTTTTTTCTTTTGTAATATGAAGGTCTGCTGAAAACATCAATTGAAACAAAACAATCAATTCCATATCCCAAAGAAGTGCATGTTTATCATCACCACTTAAGAGCTCAGAAAAACATCTTAAATTGCATTTGAAGAAATTTGACCGTCACATTGGCAGTCCCTGAAAATCAGACCTCTCTGCCAGGCTGTTTCACCCCTATTTGTTTTTTTTTCTTGTGCGGTCTGTGATTATCACACCATTTGTCTTTTCTGCTTCCTTTAGACCTCAAGGGAATGCAACATAATACGGATCCCAGAAACAGATTTGGATTGAATTTGATTCTTTCCAATAGAGAGTTCAAACAGCTGAAGAGGGTCACAGAATCAATATGCTCAAAAAAAAGACGGGCATTTCAGAGAAAAACTCAGTCAGGATACAAGAGAGAAAAGCAGCTGTTCTCCCCTCTTCACCTTCACCCTTCTACTGTTGCTGCTGCCCTTCTCTTTCCCATATCACTCCCTTTTGGAAGCTGCTTTCCATTCTCATTTTTTGTGTACCGCTCCTCCTGCAGCTAGCCCTCTCCCTCTCTGGTTTCTGCTCTTTCCCAATGCTGGCTTCTTCCGCTGCCTCCACCACAAAGCTTGTGCAGCTCTGCATGCAAATTCATAGGCATGAGATCACATAGACTTCGGCTTTAAAAGGCTGTTCCATTCACTGAAAAAAATCCCCAGTCTGACTGCTTTCCATGATACCTCCTCCTTTTAAGAGCTAAATGTTGAGCATGATGGAGAAGCAATATCAACAGACAGTGGCTGATTTTGAATATTACAAATGAATACAGAATAAAAACCCCAACAAAAAACTTGTAACAGATAAGCATACAAGTGATCAGTCCAAAGTTGTTTACTTGTATTTTCAGTCCATGACTGTGGATATAAAGCAGTGATACCTCTTCCAAATTACTCCTAGAGCAAATAATACCTAAAAAATAATAGACAGTTCTGTGAGAATTTTTTTTAGCTTTCATCATCAGACAGTAGCAATATTCATGTATTGTACTGTTGTACAGGGGTTTTGGGGGTTAGTGATGTAATTCAGGTGAATTCCCACTGAATATCTTCCACATAGTCACGTACAATCACAGCAGCCTTTTCTGTATCTCTCTATTTTCATGAAGCATGAGGTTAAACTTGTCAATTGCCTGCTTCAAAATGGGTGTGGATGAGAACAAAACAAAACAATATACAGGCTTGAACACTCTAGTCAGGGAACTGAGCTGCTATGGGTATCTTACAGCATGGAATTACAACCAGGGCTTCTCCTGGAGTCAAGATGTGGTTGACAAATATAGACCTCCTGAGATCCACCTTCACTTCCAGATGCCATTCCACGAGGTCACATATCACCTACAGGAGCCAAGTTACATCTGACAGCCTACTGCAAATATCTCGACTAAGCTAAGGCACCTGCAATACATAATGCTGGGTAGCTGAATCCATCCTCATAAAATATAAATTTCCACAATATTTCAGATTTCAAATTTCCACAGCAAAAGAGAATTTATAGCCATCTTGCTTGCAAAGAAATTTAGAAAACATGTCTTGAGTGTAACCAGTACTGGTTGAACCTGCTGAGATCCAGGAATATCTCTGAGAAATATTCATAGACTAATTCATTATTAATGTGGATGGAGGTTTTGTCACACCTGGATTTAGACACTTAGCTAAGCTTTAAAGAAGTACTAGTTTCCTCATCTTGCCTATGCATAGAGCGATACCTGTGGTGATGGCAAACTGACATGGATCAGTGTCAGTCTTTCTGCAGGGACTATGCAATGGCACCAGGATGATCAAGCTTCTAACTTGGCAAGTTAAATTCAGTGCATAACTCTGAGTGGCCTGAACAGCATAATTGTCAGTCCCTACATACCCACAATGTAAGGTCTGCAGGGGGAAGAAGATGAACGTTTGAGGCAATCAACCCATCAATGCATGATTAATACCTTGAATGCTCATGATTTAGACTCTTTTTGAATCTGAGAAGGCCTCTACTTCTTCTGTGGATAGAAAGAAGGAAAAATTCTTGTCAATCAGTTTGCAGGAGCAAGACAGTAGGAGATGTGCTCTTGGTGTGCAGGAATAGGAAAGGGCCAGCGCAGAAGCTCAGAGCTCTGGGTTGTTACAAGCTACTCCTTGATCAGGGCTGATTACTGCCAGCTATAGTATGAGGCAGTGCCAAGGAAGGACAGCACTTCTAATTTCTGTAATTTATCACATTTATGCCTCAGCAGTTCCAAAGGCGATACCAGAGATGATTTCAGAAAAGAAAGAGAACTATTCTTCATGTTCCTTTCATACTTAAGAGGGTACAAATCAGACAAAAAACTCATCTTCTGGATTTTAAATAAGGATACCAAATGTTGTCTACAGAAGTAAAAGATTTAAAGTTTGTACACGAACAATTACAAATGCCCAGGGGAAAGGAAGGGCTTGAATGCTGCTTTACTGTACAGTGTCAATTTCTTAATTCTTGGTCCAATGAAGGGCTCTAGCACTAACTAAGCATATGAATAGTTTTACTGATTTGCAAACCATTACTCGTGTACATCATGCTAAGTGTATGATTGTATCAATGTCCTGTAAGGTGCAAAGGTGCCAAGAGTAATTCCCACTATTTTCTGTAAAATGTTGAAAGATTAACAGAAGGTTGAAAAAACTTTTATTTCAGAGACTCCATCTGGTGGCTGAAAGGTTCTTTTAACCTTGTGAGCTAAGTGAGGGAAATTCAGGAACATGTTCTGCAGTAATAATGTCAACATATCAGAAGAAAAACTATTTTAAGAGAACGCAGTAGACTCTACCTGTAGAGTACTTAGCGCACAAAAATGTAGCATTAAAAACTATCCTTCACTGAGAAACTAATAATGCCTTAATTATTCTTGGTGTCTTACTTTGCACATTCTTTGCCCTGAAAGACTACCTGTGTTAACCAATGCAAAAAGAAGATTCTATTGAAAAGCTGTGAGGAAACTTATATACTGAAAAAATAAGTTATATTGCAAAAGGAATATGTTTTATAGGTGTATGTAGAACATATTTTTTCCATCATTTAAATAGCTGATGATACAGCTATTTAAATGAAGAATAGAATTTTTTTTTGCTGTAAGTAGACCTAGGGGAACATCAGCTCTCAACAGACACCAGCAAGTACCTCATTTAAAATTCTGTGAGGTGGGGATATATGTAAGCCTGAGGGATCAGAAGTGAATACAGTAAAGTCAACAGTGCCGGAAAGCACGGAAGTGTTTCATCAAAACAAATTGTTTAATCATATGCTTTGATAGGAATTCATAGAAATGTTTCATTCTACTAAAGATTTAATGCTTCATTCTTATCGAAGCAAAATATTTCAAGAAACACCTTAAAAGTCTCAAAAACATTTTCAGAAGCATTTTTCTAATTTGCTGTGAAAGGAAATCTTCGCAAGAAGAAACATTTCTCGTGAAAAAACCCAACAAGAAGTTCTGGCCAGTTCTCAAAATTACTTGGAAGTGACACAGAACCACACTGTATGCAAGTCAATACAGCAATATTAATTCTAAGCAGCTTCTGTTCAGATGATAAATCAAAATTGACTATTTTTTTCCTCATATTCCTATTAAAAATATACATTTTAAAATGGCACTTTTACAATTCTTGTGAAAAGCTCAGACCCTAAACTTCACTGCCACCATGGTGGGGAAGAAATGTCCATATTCTGTGGTACTTAAGGGATTGCACAAGGCATCCCTTCCTGATTTCCATGTTGATGGCAATGGTCACTCTCTTACAAATTTACTAGCTTTGATCACAACTGATCCCCAAAACAGCTGAAACAAAGCAGATATTAGTTGGAAGCCATTGCTCCCAAATGCATTAATTTGATCTCTTGCAGTCATCTGAGAGAATGGGTCCTGCAGGTGGTGGCTGAAGGGAAAAGTGGCAATGAGACACAACAGCTGAGAGCAGACAAGAGTGATTCTCCCTGAAATTTGTCAGCAAGAGAACCAGACTGAAGTTAAAAATTTAGGAAGAAATTTGTCCTACTCTCAGACCAAAAATTAACAATTTCTTTTTTTTTTTTTCCCCTGTGTTGACTGTCAAATCTTAAAATTGACTTCAGTAATGATGGAAATCTTGTTGGCCTGGTGCACTATCCAATCAAAAGGAAAGGAAGGATCCCACAAACAGTGCTTTTGAGATGATTTTGGAGTACATCTGGATCTACAAATTTGCTTTGTCTTGCTCTCAGCTGGCTGGATATGAGCAACCTCTAGACCATGACTTGTATAACTTGCCCATGGCTTGCCAAGCTTGGTACTGTGCCCAAGGTGAAAAACCCCTCTAGGAACATGGCAGCTTGCAGAGCATATAGGTAAGCACATATATATCTGCATGTGGCCACATGAATAAGCATTTAATCCATGCATCACCTACACGAAAGATTCTATTCAGTCTACACAAACACACCTGTCCCTGTATGCATGCAGAATGGATAGGGTATTTGTGTCCAGATAGGTGAACATCAGTGAATGCTGCAAACCCCCATTATATTTGACCACCAACAAAATTGTAATTAGAAAGAAAAGAAATGATTTAGCTAACTTTAATTTTACCATTAAAATATCAGTCAAAGAATATGAAAGCCTATGCCAAAATCTTATCAAGATTATCTTTTAGATTGAGAGAGATTACTGGAAAATACTACAAAAGAGATATTATATGGTGTAATAAGTGCAGTTGGTACAGCACTGGGAGGACAGTGGGTGGTGGCAGTTCCAGCAGACTTAGCGGCAGCAGAGGAAGATATATTACAGAATGCCAGACTCACTCACAAGCAATTAGTAGCATGAAGCTGAGGAGAGCACAGCAAGAAGACCTAATAATAAGCATTCTTAAATGTAAGAAACTGATGCGGAGGATGTATTCAAGTCAAGGGCCATGATTTTTTAGGAAGCCAATTGTAGCTTACCATCTATTTAGTGTAGTTTTTCCTGCCAATTGAAGCAATGATCATTATATGAGATTAATACTATGTGTGTTTGAACTCGAATGTGTTCTCCACGCTACTTTTTCTTATTATGATGCATGTGCTTTTTAAGCTAATCAGTAAAAAAATAAAAAGATGACGAAGTTGCTTAGTGATTTTTTTGCCTATTTTTTCCTATAATGAATGCTCATTTCACTCTGAAATGATAATTAAAAACCGCTATCAGTGTAAGTCATAACTATCCACAATAGAATCTAGTAATAAGCAAAGTTCTCAATTCTGAAAAAATAGACTGATGATTCAATGAAAATTAAAAGAGAGATCATCTTTCATTTAGATTTAATTTCATTCCCAGTGCAACTTCTTATATGAATATCCAAATTCTTATCTGGAAATGGATCAAATTCCAAATAAATAATTCTGACATTCTTAATAAGAGTAATGGAAAATATTAAGGTTAGCCATTTTTGAAACATCGAATCACTCTCATGGCTAAAAATAACAATAACTCTGAACACACAGTTTCTGACAAGTCAAGTGCATTTGCAACTTGCACTCAGTTGACAGTTTCAGCCCACCAAAAAAAAAAAAAAAAAAAAAAATAAAAATTCAGATATTTCAAAATAATTTGCTACAGCATTTCTGAAACATTTCACTTTTCCTGGTCAGATACACGAGTGATTTTATAGTTTCATTCATATAACCAACAGTACTGCAAAAGTTAGTACTAGCTCATTTTTATGCCAGTATAGCTTCAATTTGCAAAAGGCAATTTCAGGTTGCACAGTTCAGTGGATCTTTTCTATTTATACTGATAGATGCCAAGAGAAAGTGGCTAAAAATGATCTCTTTAAAAATTGGGATTAACCATGCACTCAATTTGTGTGATCCAGCCTATAATTTCATTGTGATTTTTTAAACTTTTTTTAGGCGACCATTTCATTTCAAATACTCTGAATCATAGAAAGCAAAGACCAGACATCATGTTAGAGAACGTAATTTACTTATAAATTACCCAGGAAAAATGAGAAAAAAATCAGCTGAGTAAATTCTACAGTTTTGCTCCTGGTAACTGTATGAAATTGTTGGTCAAAAGAGGAATACACCTCTAAGTACATTTATTTTGAAGGAAAAATTGGGCAAAAACCTGTCAAAGAAAAAGAAGTCAGAAAAGGAATATCATTGTTCCTCTACTGTTGAGATGAATCTCTTTTTAACTATAACTTTGAGTCCTTAGTCATTCTTATCAACTTAAAATAATGTCCTGAAGTTTATTAGTTTATTCAAAGCCAAAAAGTGACCCAGACTTCAGTAGTGACCTGCTAGCAAAGGCATACAGTTATTTTAGTCAGTGGTAACCAGTTTAAACATGTGTTCATAATAAGAAATCACATTAGCAGATGTCCCAGCTGAATAGGAAGTCATCTGTGAAACAGAGGAGTCACTTATTTAATTGCTGGATAACACAGGTACTCCTGTCTAGTACTGGACAACACTGTCATGATGTCATTACATGGAAGCTGAGGACAGCTGTCTTGCAAGTGCAACAAGTTGTTACCGTAGTTTCAGAAATTAAATGTGTGAGTCTGATTCAAGCATTTCTTTGATGCAGTCTTTTATTTGGTGCACATACCAATCTAAATCTGCTCTCCCCAAGTCAGGAGAGTTGGAGGATTTGAATGCAGCTTTCTCTCTCCCAGACTCAGTACCATTTTGATGACTTCCGAGACAAAAAGCTTCCCTTGATGTTTCTCTACATCCATCTAGCCTATGTCTATGATGTCTCTTCCTTATTTATGCCGTGTCTTCAACTTCCGTCTCTCCCTCCTCTTCACACCTGTTCAAACAATATTTCATAAAGCCCTATGTTCAAATATTCAAATGGTGTGTTGGACAGGGACATACATTTTGATCCTGTTTTATGGTCTTCTTAAGGGAAGACTGGTTACTAAATGCTAACTTTTGGCAGTTATTATAAGTTAACGCAGCCTATAACAACACTTTTCTTAGCTCAAAAAAAGCAGGTGGCAATTGTTTCTCTCTAGTGCAAAAAAACACCTTCATGTAGGCAAGAACTCTTGTTACTCTAGCTGCATCACTCTGTCCAGCTACCTGGTCATTGTCATGGCCTGCTTGAGCCTTGGGCAATTTACAACTTGACTTCTGGTTTCTGTGTGCTTACACAAGTCTTACACAGGACCTTCTCATAGGCAATATTGTTTAGAATTATAAGATAAAACTCAAAATGAAAGTAAACCCCTCAAGCAGTGTGAGTCTATAAATCTGAAATTGTTAAGAAAAGGGGGACATTGGTCATCTTAATATAACTGAGATACCTAAATCATTCTTCCTTGACCAGCATGAGTAAAACCTTCCAAAACCAGCATGTTCAAGTAATACAGTTCCAAAGATTAGGTAAATATCTAATTCAATAAAGGTAGATAATTAAGAGGATTAAATGATAAGACATGGTTCTGTGCCTTCGTCACACTGGGTGCGATATATTTCCAAGAAATCTCACAATTCCATTAGCCTGAGGAAAGGTAAGCAAATTTGACACAGTCTGCACTAATGAAGGGGGGGGGGGGGGGGAAATTACTG
>JANRGW010012618.1:3575-17370 GCA_024733675.1 Psilopsiagon aymara | reverse complement strand
TCTCCACGCAGCCTTCTCTTCTCCAGGCTCAACAGCCCCAACTTTCTCATTCTGTCTTCATACGGGAGGTGCTCCAGCCTCATGATCATTCTCGTGGCCCTCCTCTGGACTTGTTCCAACAGTTCCATGTCCTTTCTACGTTGAGGACACCAGAACTACACACAATACTCCAAGTGAGGTCTCAGGAGAGCAGAGTAGAGGGTTCACTTGATGCTATAAATGTATAAGTTATCATATATGGAACAGAAAAATACAGTTTTATGCTTTATTTACTGATTCAATTAATTCATTTCTTATTAGTTTTAAAGTTCACAGCAAACTGACATGACAAAATGGATGACTAATACAATGTTCGTTTATGACTGATTTACTTTCAGTGTGCATGAAACTTTCATGGGGAGGGGTGAGTATTGTCTAAATCTGAATAAATATTTTAACTTCTTTGGTACTTCAGTCATATTTTATGCTGATAATACTTAGCTTCTAATAGTATCAGAAGCAAAACCAAAACACTAAAAAACACTACAGTAAGAACATACTTTGAGAAATGAAAGTTAGTATTATGGTTGCTTATGGTGAAGTTCTCTAATACATACATAGGCTTCCACATTTAAAAAGGCTAAGTATGCACTCACTCAAAAAAGTGCTAGGAGCTCAACACTTTTTAACTCATTTGTTTGGTGTCAACAAATAATTAAGAACGTAACTTCTGAGACAAATTATTTTTCTGCTGCAATATGTTTAAGAAAATAAAATGTCATTTAGAGTGTTCTGCCTATAGAAAGGTTTGAGAGGACATCATCAACAAAAATAGCACTCTGTTATCTTCACAACATTAGGGGGCACCATGGTCTCACAGACTTAAAATGAAGTTTAAGTAGAGATATTTTTCCTGTCCAAAGTAAACAGGAAACAGCATAAAATAGCAAAATCAACTCCTGGAGTCAGTCCCTAGTGTGAGATTATGATACAGTTCTTAATAAAATTTCTAACAAAGACAACCCAGACATTTAGTAGAATACAGACTACACCCTCCTTTCTTCAAGTAATAAAACTAAGAGTAATGGATGCAATACAAGCAGCTTACTTTCAAGTCTTTATTTAAATCTTAAATTTTCCTCCAGGGTTTCATTCTGGGAATACAACATTTTCAGCTCAAGCATTAGTTTAACCCATAAAGTAAATCTGTGTACAGGCAAGGAGCACACAGATGCAGCTTGAAATGCAGCTGCTTTAAATCCCTGGCACTGAATTTGATATCATGCTTCGGATAATCACCATAAGGTAACAGACTACACCACCAAAAGTGTGTGCTGTAATGATGACATGTAAATCTCACACCAGTACAGCAGCCATTAACAGTCTCAGCTCTGACATGCAGACATGGCAGATGGTTTACTTAGCAGGTGATGTACTCAGCAGATCGATCTATCTGGGAAGGAATCGGAAAAATGTGTTCCTGTGCAGCAGGAAGAAGGTGTCTGTCTGTCCAAAGGGTTGCTGTTCTTGTAGAAGGACTACAGCTGTGACTTCAAGCATTGACTAGCAGGCCTGAAAAACAAGATGCCTTGCTAATTGTTCCCCTGCAGCTGAAATGATGGTGTGCTTGATGTAACAGATAAGAAGCTGGACAGCAAGCATATAAGCAAGATGCCTGTCATTCCTGGAAGACTAACACTGATCTCCCTAGAGTTCTTATGGTTTGACCTAGACATCTGAGGCCTTACTCACTTCAGATGTGAGGTATGATTTTCAATGGAAATCTGCACTGTAAGAAACAGCCACATATGACATTTAAGAATGTATGGTCTATAGCACAAAACGAAATAATATGGTAGTAGTGTGCTTTGAGTATGGATAAAGTTATCAACTAACATTTCACAATGGAAAATGACTAGCAGTAGGCAAAAGTATGACATAATATACAAGCAACTCATCTGATTTATGCAAGTGGAAAGCATGACTCATAGTCTTTGGAGCTGAGCTGGGGAGTGACTGGATTCCACAAAGTAAAACAGTGTTCTGTTGCTACACTTTCTAGTTTCTCTACTGCCTGAATATGGACACCTTAGTAAAAATCTTGCCCTGAATTGAGTCTGTGGTTAAAACTAATGGAGTAACTGAGGTCCTGATTAGTGCCGGAGGCAGACTAAGACAGTCAGTAACTGCTACAGGGTTATCACTCCTCTACAGCCTGAAACACCCAAGAGAGGGTCAGTGTTTCAGCCTACAAACCTGCGTACATGTCGATGAAGTTCTGGGTTGCAATACTGGCAGAAAGCTTTTTCTCATGTGATCAGTCATATAAAGAAACTATTATTACCCATAGGCACTCTCTCAGACCTTCTGCATTATGAGTTTGTACCTATAGATATGTATGCTATGGATGTACATGAACATAAAGCCTGTGAAGAATAATGCATGTATGAGCTATAATCTAATACCAGAGAAAATACATGCAAACCTGGTTTTATTTATATGGCTTTATTACACAAAACGTGCAGCTACTGTGAAAATGTAAATGAAGACTCAATCTCTTTCTTGAAGTGTTTGCAGTCCTGAAAATACCCCAAGAAACTGGCCAAAGGCAAAGGAAAGAAATAAAGCAAAGTGATCAGCCTGGCAGCCACACAGGCTTTTTAAAAATCAAATCTGAATATATATTTGTATTGTATACAAATTATGAAAAATGTGTATGCATTTATATACGCATAAAATCAGATGCACAAACGCTGCCATTGAGAGATTAGTTTTGCTTTCTGTCAGTATGTGAACGATCTTTACAAGAACAAATAAGCCTCACTCAAAATGAAGTAGAAAGCAAGAGGAATATCCTAGCATATACACTCCCAGCATCAGTGATCTAGGGAACCTTAAGAATATGTTGGCACATGTCACTATAGACTATGATGTTGTGTAGGTTGTAAATTCACATCTTCCAAGCATTCCTTAGAGAAAGGAAAAGGTTTCTTCCTTTTTTTGTTTTCCTTCATTGGAAATATGTTTGTCATTCCCTAGAAATACTCTTTCACATTTTTACCACTTGAGGCTTCATAGCACAGTGGCAACTTATGATGGACATTCTGGGATAAACTTTGAGAACGAAGTGCCTGTGGTCCATTGCTATTCACATAACTACAGTTGAAGCCATGCCATTTCTTTCCAGTGCTGGTTTTACCTGCTGTAACTGGGTTAAAATTAATGCAAAGAAAACCCAAACCTGTTACCCTTGTACTCACACCTTTGCTCAGTATGAAACTGTCCTTATCCAGATGGACTTTCAGGGAGTTACTCAGAGTGATTAAGCTCCTTGAGAAAGGGAAGGAGGTACAACGATGATTCTGTACTAGCCTGAAATGAATTTCCTGTATTTCCAAGTAGCTTAGGGTTTTGGATAAATCTTTATGCACAGTGCAGGCCACTACTGGAAAATGTTACACTTCTTCAGAAAAGTCACTTTGTGAGTTCCTGATCCACCTCTGCTCTACAGAAACTGCTTTTCAAAAGTCCCTTTGGGGAGGAAAATCTCCACATAACCTTCCACATACTGGGAGTTAAATCTGCTAAAATGAGTTTAATAGTGTACTTTTTACTATAATTGGATGTTTTGTCAGAAACCTGCCATGTGGTGTGTTCTAAGCTTTCTAAACTTCAGGGGAAGCCTTTTATCAGCCTCTGGGGACCATGGTTGAGGCCCTACCTATACATGTTCTCTAACACAGAAAATCAGAAAAACATGTCAGCAAAAACTGGTACACAACAGCAGAGAGTCACAAATCGAACTGTTTATTAAATGTAAATTACTGAATGGTGATGCAGAGAGTTTCAAATGAGTATAAACACTAAGGACATAATGCTCATTATACACAAGGAGATACTGGTTTAAAATAGGAAGCTTGTTCTGACCTTTTGCATCTCAGATACAAAATCTGATTACCACAGAGGGAGGAGATAAAATGAAAACACGAGGCAGTTTTGTCCTGAAACACAGCCCACTTCATTATTTTCTATTCTTCTCTACACTGCAGTATGTACCAGCTTCAAAATGGGTAGAGCTGTTGCTAGGTAATGCTCTTTACCCACTCGGTAGTTGAAGTTTCAGCCACACAGGGAAGAGTGTTTATATATCTAACAGCATAAAATTAACATCTAAGGCATTGTTTAATGACTGTTTCCAGTACATCCCTGCTCCTAGCCATGGGCCTCTTTCCTGGGAGCAACCCAACCATCATCCCAAGCAACACACTTTTGTAGGCTGTAGGTCAATGTAATTTAAGTGGTAGCAGCTGCAGGCCCTCCCAGAGCACTCTCCTTATCTCAGCTGTGAGATCAGGCTCGCACACTCTTTTTCCTGCCATGTTGATTCCTCCCCTGTGCTGAGCAACTGCCTGTGCAGTGGAACAAAGCAGGGAATCGATGCAGCCAGAAAGCAAACAAGCTTCCCCCTCCCTCTTTGCTGGGCTCAGCTGGGTTGAGTTCCTCGCTCTGGTTCATTCTGCAGCTGCATAAGCAGTATGGATAAATTCAAGAGGGAAATGCATCAGATGGTCAGGAAAAAAAGGTGGGCAGGATAAGGAAAGAGGCTCTGCATGCTGCCTTAACATGTAGCTGGTATTGCCACCAAGTATCAAAACATAGCCTTGATTCCTCTTAGATATGTGATCTGTCAAGGATCTGAAGGAAATTTGGGTCAGCTTAATGTGTAAAGCTGAACTAATAAAAGAACACAACTGACATTATTAATCCAGATGTTGAAATAAACATTTTGCTCACACTTTTAGAGGAAAAAAAAAAAAAAATGCATGGGAATTTTATTGCGGTATATTTTAAGATTTCCAATGTGGAAAAGACCAAAACAAAGTTAAAATTCAAGGCAGCTCTTGGAACCAGTCAGCAAACTCGGGTTACATCTACCATTGTTCCTGATCTAGCTGTGTTTTTTCCATCTGTTACTGACACCCACTGTCACCATAAAGAAGCTTTTTTACCTTTGGGCGGCAAAACTGCATGCATAAACCCTGTCAGTTTCTCTGTTTTTATAGGGTGTGAGCTACAAAGGATGGTTGTTACATTCATATCTATTTAATGCTAAGTATTATTTTCTTCTACATGAGCCATGAAATCCAAAGGCATGATAAATAAATGTGTATCCGGTCTCAACAGTATTAATCACCTCAGAGATAAAGTAATCTCTGTCACTGAAGGTGACAGTGGCTGCAGTGAGTACTTGCCAGCTTCGTACATCCACTCTGTATCACTATGGTGATACAGGCAACTTACCACCTAACCGATTTATTCTTTCTTCCTACTTCTCAAGAAGCAACCTGGAGCCAGGCTTGCAGAACTCCCTGTGGGATCTCTGATCCTTTTCAGCTCTAGGGCCATGCCACTTTTGCAGCAGCTCACACAAATGATCTTCTCCTGCAGTGAGAATTCACTTTCAACCATGCCTGCTACCAAATAGATTTCCAAAGTACAGTAAGTATTTCAGCCTGCTAGCACGCTGGCTTTACCAGTGTGATGTATGCACAAACTGTCTTTGTTGATTCAGTTTCCTAGAGGTAGCTTAAAACAGCAGTGCAACCTAGAAAAATGATCCACTAACCAGAAGGAAAGCTGGGAATGGAAAAAAGGGCTCAGTTGTGGCATTCCCTGAAGGAACTAGTAAGAAATGAAAAGGGATCATAAGGGGGAAAAAAAGCTAATAAAGAAAATGATATAACAGAGAAACCTTTTGATATGACTCCTGTGTTTGCATCACCCAGCTCCCTTTTTACAGAAGTAAATCATAACATTAAAGGTACACTATCTAGCAGGCAGCAGTGACAAGTCATGCTGCTGAAGATACATTGTGCAAGGAGAAGTTGA
This sequence comes from Psilopsiagon aymara, assembly GCA_024733675.1. Classification (NCBI taxonomy): domain Eukaryota; kingdom Metazoa; phylum Chordata; class Aves; order Psittaciformes; family Psittacidae; genus Psilopsiagon; species Psilopsiagon aymara. The sequence goes on along the minus strand of JANRGW010012618.1, from coordinate 11,502 downwards.
TTGCCTAGGTTCAACATAGGAAAGGGGTTTTGCCAAAGTTTTATACAAATGCCTATCAGCAAGGTATTTATGAATTAATGTCTCACAGATTCAGAGAGAAACAAATGTAGGTTTGTCTCAGTCCTTGTTTTGTCTGTTAGTGAAATGGGTCTGTTTCTGAGACAGAGTGTTCATGCCTGTCAGGCAGCACAGCTCGTAAATAACCAAGGACAAAGACTATGTACATGCAATTTCACAACCCCAAATGCTGATGAATTAATGCTGTAACCAAAAATTCCTACAGTGCTATGTAAATTCCAGTAGTCGTCAACAAGTTACACAATTTATCTGGTTTACATTAGCACATATGGGAAACGTTCCATGACTCCACTGGATGTCCAATCAGTTACACCACTTACTTACGGTCCAGTTAAGAGTGCAAGAAAAGGACCCTGACATCTGGTTGGACTGCAATCGTTGCTGATAGGTATTTTAATAATACTCCTGAAGAACTACGTTGTTGAGCATTATGAAAACTTGAATTTGAACAACTTCTAAGCTAGAGTTTTTACAGCTATTCAACTCAGTACAGCCCAACATTATTTTTTGTTTTAAAACAAATTAATCCTTTGGTTGTGACTTGCATTTGTCCATCAGCTGTGCATCACTGAGAGTAAGGGAGGAAGAATCTTGTTAAAAAGGAATTTATTTGCCATACTGAAGTATGTATATCTGACTCTTGATGAACAAATGGGGGAAACTGGCTGGCATATCTTGTACTCCTAATATTCAAGCTCATCCTTCTTTACCACTGTTCCTTTCCAAGGTTTGTTGCAAGTAATAAATATAACATATTCTATTAAGTTTTTTAATTTCCACATAAATGTATACAGACCTCAGTAAAGACAGCGAGGGCCCTGTGTGTGTACAAGCAAAAAGGAAGGCAGGGAGACCATAATCCCATTTAGCAGTAGCTTTACTCCAGTATTTACTTAATCTTTCTATGATTAAAATGACAAACAACACAGTTTGCTTTGGTGTCTTGCACGGGCTTTACAAATATTTCATCACCTCACCATGTCACGTGGTATTTGGTATTCTATAACCCCATCCTCAAGAGCCTGTGTAAGCAACAGCCGATTGATTTTGCCATCTCTGACCAGATACATCATAGCACACATAGTTGTACTAGCATTATTTTTGCAAGTAGTTTGTTCAGTTTTATTTGCATTCGTTGGCATATTATTAAAATAGAACAGAACCAAGTAATAAGACTGAGCTTTCTTCTGTTATAGATATTTAATTTTTCTGTAATGCTTTCTGTTTAGTATAAGTAGAAAACTACTCTGTAGTTTCTACCTTGCCTGCTCCTGAGGGTTAATTTAGAAAACAGACAATTGGTGCTGCATATTCTGGACGTGAGGAGCATTGCAAATGACAGCAGCATGGAAATCATAGCACAAGAAAGCATAAGGTAATGTATGGAGTTATTTTAAAGGATAAAGGAATGGGTGACATCAAAAGAGAACAGGTCAGCTGGCAGCAGAAGCGAGCTTCAGCCAGGACTTACAGATAACCATTCTGAATTTGAGGCAGAATAGGGATGGAAAAGAGCAAGGGCAGCTGAAAGAGGACATAACTGAGCCAGGTAAGAAAGACAGTGTCTTGGTAGCATAACACCACTGATGTAGCAACTCATGCAACTGAAGACAAGAAGATAAGTAGGATCAAACAATAATGCTGCAAGCTGATGAGGTCCAGAACAAGGTTTTCCCAGGGGAAAGGCAGCACAGCTGGTGGCTGTGCAAAACAGTGAGCAGGGGAGTGACACCATTATAACCTTCCAGTGCTCTCAGCAAACAAAAGCAAGCTGATGACAAAGGAGCAGGAGAAATGAAAGGCTTGTAGTTGCACATCTCTTTAAAGAGGGAAACAAAACCAAACTCGACCCATATCATCAACTATAAATGGCAGGTGAGAAGAGTTTTGGAAAACGGAAAATCCCAATGTTGCTCAGTGGTAAGAAACTCCCCTCCCTTTCCAGCTGAGCACACGTCACTGGAAAGTCCCAGCCTGGGAGAAAAAATCCACTAAGTAAACAAACTGCTTAGGCAGCGAAAACAGAGAGAGGAACAAAGTCAAATGCTCTGACTTTAAAGGATTTTATTTTCAGGTTAGCATTTCCTTGCATGGCAACAGTTCAAGTTCGGACAAGAAGAATCTCATTAGAGTGAAAGTGTCTGGTAAACGGCACTCCTGATATTATGCCATGAGCAGAAAACTAATTTATTTAAAAACTAAGATTTCCACTTAGGATTTTCTGGATTTTCTGCTCCTGAGTGTCGTCAAACAGTTCCAGTGACAAATCAGATACGCAGGATATTACATCACTGTGAAATCAGCAGTGAATGTCTAGCAAGTTTGCAGGGCTTTTCCCCCCTTCGTTTACAGGTACTTCCAGACAAGGAAGCTGAACTTAACAAAGCACTTCCTAACCACTGGCTGGGCACGGCTCTTTGTCTCACAAGCAAGTTCAATGCTGGGAATTCTTCCAGCACTGCCCACAAAGAAAACAAGGAAAAACCACGGTAGGTCACACCAAGACAAGAAATGCAGCGTTGGACAAAATCCTGGGATTCTTCCCTCACTAACTAGTATTTATGATAATAAAAATATTGACATAAATTATTACCCTTCTTTGAAATAAATCAACTTGCAACAAAGGTACCTCACATTAATTAATCACAGCATCATTAATTCGAATTCTGGGACCAATTACAGTGACAGCGCTTTCTAGCTGTAATCCAGGAAATCAATCAAGAGTTTTAACTCTGCTTCTCTGCTCTCCCAGTTAATGAATGTTGCTGCATCCTGACAAACGCATACAGCAGCCCAATCCTGCTAACAACCAACAGATCCCAGTTTTACGAGTGTTGTGTGGACTGCCCCATCTCCAATCCTGTCAATATTATAATTAAAATGTAGTATCCAATTTTCTTTAAACTCAGGTTAAGTCTCACCAGGATTCAACACTACTGGGGGGGGGGGTGGTATCTCAAGCACATTATACTTGACAGCCACTAACCATTATTCTTTAGGAAACTGCCAACCTGTTTACATCTTCTTGGATTTGGGAAGAGGATCAATCAGCAGTCTTGGGGGCAGGAGGTGAAGGGGCTTTATAGCTTTTTATTTTGGTTTGGGATTTTTGCATTGCTTCTGAAATGTATAAACTATAGGAGGGAACCAGAACAGCAGGAAGCTTTGCAATTTTGATTCTTTATCATTTTTCCTGTTACAAGATAAGGGCGCAGTGCTACAGTTGTCTTAACAGGGTGGAAGGTCAGGGCCCAAGTCCATTTATTGTATCTCTATTCCTGGAGCTTTGAATAGTAGAGGCTGATGATGACAAAAGCCTTCCTTCCCCAGGCACCAAGCTGGAGCAGCAAATGTGAAATGCAGCTGAGTTTCAGTTCCGGCATCTGATGCAATACTGGGGTAAGCTTTCTAAAGGAGACATCATGAATCTCCCTCCTCCATGTGTGCTCTTACATGCATGGCAGGAGCATCCAGGATATATTTCCTGGATAGGACTAGGAGTCAATATCCACAAACATGTTCTAATTGGACCCAGTATCATTAAAGGACTGCCCTTTTCTCAAACCAGTTTCCTGGCAACAAGAGCAAGTTGTAACAGCAACATAATCTGCTAATGTTTTAAAGTTGTTCTCAGGTGTATACTCCAGCGTTGATTAGGACAAGGCATCTGACAACAAGAACCTGTCTTATGTTGGATGACACCTATTGCAAGAGGCCTTTAGCTTCAAGACCTTTTGGTTTCAGCTAACAAGGTTTGCTATGAGATCTGACTCCTCTGGAAAGCTGCTGCTAACTTTAAAGCTTTAAAATTAAGGGGTTTGTCTTCTGGTAATACAGCCATGCTATTTAAACACATTTTAAAATAGTTGTGAGCTAAGAGATGCACTCTTGGATTCAACTTGCATGCTGTACCTCATAGTGGTAACTCAGCCAAGACCTTACTCATGGGTGTAAGTACCACCATAAATCTGGACATTCCAGACAAAGACTTATGTATTTTAGTGTCTGGCTGGCAGCAAGACACATACAAAGTTGATATATTTACTTACTGAATCCCTGATGCAATTAAGTAAGACTGAAGAAAAGCCTTAAAGGTGAAATGTCAGTGATGTTCATTCCTGCTTTGGGCGATTGATTGGATTTTTTTCAGCTGCAATAAGGTTTTATCTGGTAAAGCTCCTTTAAATAGCATGCATATGGAATTGATTCAGTCAGGGAATATACAACCTTACAAAAGAGGGAAGGAAAAAAAAGAGGCGTGAATGAAGCAGAACCAACCACAGCTTCACCAGAAAAAGGATTTTCATAGTCAGATCTGACACTTTTCCTGAAGGAAAAAAACCCCAAATAATCAAACTAACCTAATTCCTAGCAGAGTCACTGGCAGTTATCAGACCAGGGAGGTCATTCCTGGCACACAGCTAATTTTGTGTCTGGCTTTGCTTACTGCTCTGCGCATCTTTTTGTTAGTTTTCTATTTTGACCTTGTCCATCTTGCTACAATGAAATTTGACTTGGCAGCTGAGGAGGAAAAGAGAAGGTCAATTGTAAAGCTGAGTGACTAAGCAAGAAAATACATGCAAACCCATCTGAAGGTCTTGGAAAACCCAAACATGGTTCTACTCCGCTCAACAACAGGTTAAGCAAAAAAGACTGAAAGAACCTGAAAGTTTTCACGCTCAACAACCAGAAGTTGCAAAGTGCCAAAATTAACAGCACAAGCAAGCCTGGACTAGGATCAAAAGGCAGCACAGAAGCCGCTCGCTGCAGAAGGACCAGGCAGCTATGTGGTAACACATCAATACTGACTGTGGTGGCACAGAACAGGCTTGCATGGTTTCAGCCATGCCTGCCCCAGGGATGGCAAACGTAAAAGTCACCTGGGAACAGGATCAACTTCACCGAGCTCAGGGAAGTCTGCCCTTCAAACAGGCTGAAGTTTTCAGACAGATATTAAAAACCAAATTTAAACAGTGTAATTACTTCTTCCTTCATGCTTGTAATTTGCTAGTCATCCCTTTCTCATCACACGAATGATATCACCATCAGAAATTACAGCCTGAGGACCTAGACTGAAACCGGCTCTGCAATCACATTAAAGTGTCTCTGTGCAGACGCAGGAGCAGAGTTTAAACTAGCTTTCAAATTATTTTACCAAATAAGAAGAGCAATAATTAAGAAGTGAAGTACTTCAACGACAACTAATCACTACCAATTAAAAACATAAAAGTAATCATTTTGTTCTACAGACTTGACAATTTTAGCAGGGAATTATTGCTGAAGGTAAGTGACTAAATAAAACGCTATTGAAAACTGACAGCGTACTTAAACACGTCTGCTTTAAAGGCTTCACCTTAGCCTGTATGAACAAAACATAGGTGTATGTATGTGGCTACACAAACAAGTTTGCGTGAACATTTCAACAGCATGCACAAGTTAAGCAAGACTGAACTTTGGTTTTCATTCTTGACATGTACAAAACACATTTAGCAAAACTACTGTCTCCATGATAAAGAAGTTCAAACTTTCCCAAGAGAAACACCCCAAAACTATTAAGGGTACAGCTGTTGCAGAGATGTTAAGAAACCTCTAGTATTCTCTTAGGCCCAAGGGCAGGGGCACTTAGGTTCTCATTTTTCTCTCTCCGCTTATCTCTGTAAGACCTCTGGTCCCTTTTCGGAGCCACAGCTATTCCCCGGAAGACAGTGCCACAAGAGCTGTGACCACGAAGAGCGTGACCTTGGCATAGACTACTTCCAGCTTCCTCCCACTGGGTCACACATGAAATACATCTTGTGCTGATAGAAACACATGGCCATGTTGAGAAACCCAAAATAGGCCAGAGACTGGTATTGTGCTAACGAGGGTGGCATAAAACCAAGTAATTTTGTTACAATTCAGTATTGTCTACATACAGAAGCACAGTCTCTCACAGCATCCGGCCCTCACTCACTGTTTTTAATGAGATTATGATGGGGTAGCAGCTGCACCTATTGTAAACCTATCTGCTCTTCAGCCCAAAGCTACTAGACTTGAGTAGTATTTCTAGCTGCCTTTGCCCCAAGGTTTTTAGGAGTCACTGAAAGAACCACTATATATACATAAGATTACAGTGATCATTTCTCTGTTGAAATCTTGTTACAAAGTCATTTGTGTCCTAAACGCCCTGCTAAGAGTATCACCTAAGAGGCCAGCTGCATAGGAACCATAGCGATCAGAGAATTTGGCTACTCTCAGGCCTCAGAGGAAATGCTGATACAGCAAAATCACTTCTGCATAGTGATGTACATTGAAAAGCTTCAAGTTACACATTTCCCTAAAGTACCCATTTTATGTCAGTCATACACCCGTGTCACATATTCCTCATCTAATTAAACAGCTATATTCCCAATTGTAAAAAAAAACCCAACCAAGCCCCACAACAAAATCACAGGTTCATTTCAGAGTGATGCCATTTAAACTTCTACACTGAAAAAACAGCAGGGACTAACACAGGCAAAGCACATTTTCTCCAAAGGGTTTTATTCAGAACTCTGCCATGTAGATTTGTTATGTGAATCTCAATTATATTCCATGGATTTTATATTCTCTGTGTCTTTGCTATATAAATTTCCTCTTCTCTTAAATCTGTGTCCTGTAAGAGACAGCAGCTTTTGGTGTGCTTGCTGTAACAGCACAAGTGAGAACTACTCATCAGGCACCAAGTCAATTACAAATAAGCATGTATGCCTGTAAGCAGCAAGCAAGTGTACACAACAATCTCAAATCTGGTTTAAAACAAAATATTAACAGCTGCTTTTCATTAAGATTGGTTAGTTTTTCCTAGCCCTCAATAAATAGAAAGCATAAGGCATGTGGAATCCAAATTCTTTAATGAGCTGAAGCTAAGAAGCACCGTCTGCCATTTACCCCGCGATGTCAACTAGGACCCTTTCCTTCAGCAGTCGCAAAAATCTCACTTCCTCCACATAAATACCAGCGAACTGGCTACGGATCTCGGCTGGTCACGTAGGGGCACAGAGGGAGAGGAAGGCTGTACAGGTGGAGAGTGGGCCCGGCGGCGCGTCTACCGAGGCGAGAGAGCTGCCGCCTGAAGAAGGGCCGTCGGCAGCCCCGGCGGGAGGCCTGGCAGGGCGGGCAGCCGCCGAGCTGGGGCCTGGTGGAGCTGCCAAGCCCCGTCCAGCGCCCGGAGCAGGCCCAGCGGCCGCGCCACTGGCACAGCAAGGGCAGCCCCGGCTGTTCCTCGCTCAACGCACTGGTGGCAATGGAAGGGCGGGGGGACGGCGACCCCCGCCGGGGCGGCGCTACTTGCAGAGCCCCTCCAGCCGCTCCAGGGTGCCCTTCATGTCGCGGATGCGCTTGGCCAGGGCGGGCACGGGCTGCATGGCGCGGTCCAGCTCCTCGCAGCGCGCCACTAGAGCGTACATGGCGCGGATGCTGAGGTCGGCCGCCTCGCCCAGGCTCTCCACGCCGTCGCGGTAGGTCTGGATGCATCCGACGCTGAGAGCCGTCAAGGCCTGCAGCCCACAGTGCACGTTGTGCAGCAGCTCGTCCACCTGCGCCGCCACCTGCCCGGCCAGGACCACCACGTCCTGCAGCGCCCCGGGGTCGATGGCGGGGATGGAGCCGCCGCCCCCCGCCGCCGCTTTCGCCTACCAGCCGCAGGGGCCTGATGCTCTCCCGCTCCGCGAAGCGGCTCTCGCCCCGCCGCCCAGCTCCTCCTGGGAAGGGGAAAGGCACCCGTCACCCGCTGCACCCTCGCCCCCGGCGCGCAGGCTGGAGCGGGGGCTCCGCAGCAGCCCCGGGCGCAGCATCCCTGCTCCCCGCCGCCCCAGCCCCAGGCGCTGCT
>JANRGW010012617.1:520-15912 GCA_024733675.1 Psilopsiagon aymara | reverse complement strand
GGCTAGGCTGGGCCATCTCTGCCTCTCTGGGGCACCGTGTCCCCCTCTTGGATGCGGGAGGGAATGGAGCTCATGCAGAGCAATGGGGAAGCTGGGGGGTTGATGCCCCCCTCCCCGCTGTGTTCTCTCATGTGTTTGTGAGCCCCCCCCCTGCAGCAGCACCGCTTGGGTGGCACCTTTGGGGTGAGCAGAAACCTCCCTGCAGCTGTTTCGGGGGGGGGGGCAGCTGCTGCTGGGGGTGCTGCAGAAGGGAAGGGGGGATTGCCCCAGACCAGGATCCAGGATTTTGGCTCTGGGACAGCCATGAGTCCTTGCAGCCCTCATTTCTCTTAGGTACATCCGTGCCCACCTCCCTTTAGTACTGCATCCATACAGGGCCCCAATGTAGCTGGAGGAGTGCACATAGGGAAACTGAGGCAGGGGGAGCCCGGCTGGAAACCCACCTCTGGATCCAAAGCAGAGGCTCTCCCCCCTCCTGGGGGGTATTCAATGAAAGGTGGGGGGGGGGCACCCAACTGTGGAGCCCCTTGTTGGATTGAGCATGGTTTGCAGGATCCGACCGCGGGCTTGGGAACCTGGGGGGCTCCTGGTGTGAAACCGCTGGCAACGGGAGCCGGGGGGGATGGAAATTCACCTCTGCCATCCCTCCATCCCACCGCGGCCTCCATGTCCCATCGCAGCGGCTGTGTCCGCGGGTGGAGGGCTGCAGGAGGCCCCCGGGAAGGCGGGAATGTGGGAATGTGGGAATGTCGGGGAGGAGGGGGGGCCCTGAAACCCAAAACCTCAGCGCAGGGGCCCCGGGTCTCAGCATCGGCTGCAGCGCGGGGGCCCCCTCGGCTGCGGGGTGAAGGGGGAATGCGCACCCGCATGGGGAGGACATTCGGGAGCCCCTCTTAGTGAAGGGGATGGTGACCCCCTCCCCCGCCGGGGATCAGCTCTGCGGGAGCCTCTCGGCTGGGAACGGAGGAGAGGAGGGGAATGAGCCCCGGTGCTGTGGGGCTGGGGTCCAGGGGGGAGCAGAGTGAGTCCATGGGCACGGATGGGGCTCCCTGCACTGGGTCCCCTGGAGGCAGAGGGTGGATGTGCAGGACAAAGCAAAGGCCTTTGGTGGGAAACAGGGACCATATGTTGGGAGGGGTATGGGGGGTGTGGAACTGGAGCGGGATGGGGTCCTTGGTCAGTACTTAGGCACATCTGCAGCATGAAACTTGTGCGCAGCTCCTTCTGCAGTGTGTGTTGGCGTGCACAATGTCACGCGCAGGGTGCACCTTGGTACATGCCATCCTATGTGCAGTGTGCATCATGCTTTGTGCATTCCCGTGTGCACCATGCATGTAGGTTTATGCAATCCCATGTGCACTCCCATGTGTGTAATGTGCATGTTGGTATGTGCAATCCTGTGTGCACCTTGGTACATGTGATTCTGTGTGCAGTGCGCATCTTAGTGTGCACAATCCCATGTGCAATGTGCATGCTGGTGAGTGCAATCCCATGTGCAGTGGGCAATATACATGTTGGCATGTGTGATTCACATATGGGGTCATATGCAATCCCATGTGCAACACGCACTCTGGTACATGCGATTCCATGTCTGTGCCTTGATACATGTGATCCCAAGCGCACTGTGCACCTTGGCACATGCGCTGTGTGCACTTTGCCATGTTCAATCCCATGTGTGGCATGCAGTTTCTTGTGCAACATGCCTGTTGATGTATGCAATCCCGTGTGCAGTGCCATGTTCAATCCCATGTGTGGCATGCACAGTTTCTTGCACAACATGCATGTTGGTGCACGCAATCCCACGCGCTGTGTGCACTTTGCGATGTTCAACCCCATGCATGGCGCTCACGATTCCTTGCGCAATTTGCATGTGGGTGCGTGCAATCCCATTTGCCATGTGCATGCAATCCCATGTGCAACATGCATGTCGGCACACGTGATTCCACATGCATCTCGTGCCCTGGTACACGCGATCCCACGTGCAACGCCACGCGCAGCATTGCAGCATGCGCTGCTCCTGGTGCACTGCGCCCGCCGCTGTCTGCAGCCCCATGCGCAGGGTGCCCATCGCCGCATGTGACCCCGTGTGTGTCAGGATCAACCCTGTGTGTGTCGGGATCACCCCCGGCGCTGCAATGTGCATCCCGCACCCCGGTCCCGGCGCTCCGCTCCCCGCATGCGGTGTCCCGGGTGCGGCGCTGCGCATCCCAACAGTGCCCCCCAGCAGCCCGTCCGCGCTCTGCAGCGGGAGCTGCCCCCCCGTTCGCGCGGGGCAGGGGGGACAGCATGGAGAAGAACAAAGCAACGGGGGCTTTGCTGCCCGCTCGGGCCGCGCTGGAGCGTGCCTGGTCCGCTCTGGGATGCTGCGTGGCTCTGGGAGCAGGTCCCTTGTCTTGTGCATCACTTGCAGGCACAAATCAGGCTCTGCAGCGGGTTGGGGGCTGGTGCTGAGGGGTTTGAGGGCAAGGTGGGAGCGAGTGTCACAGCAGAAGGAGCCGGGTGCTCAGGGCTGGCTGAGCCCCTGCAGGGAAGCCGCAGGCTCCGTGTTGCTGGCAGGGGAATCCAACGTGGTTGCTCGGTCTGGTTTGTCTTGTGCTGTGATTTCACGAAGGGATGGTGTAGCTGCTTGCTCCAGTGCAGCCTGATCCACATTGTGGTACCCAGCCCAGGGGCCAGAGAGGCTGTGGGTCCCCCAGACCCCCACCCAACACAATGCTCTCAGCATCCCAGCACTGGTGGGACATAGGGATGGCACAGCCCCAGCTGCTCTTCCCAACAGCATGAGAGAGAATTGCACCAGCAAAGCACAGACACCCCCCGAAGCTGCCCTCGCCATTCCTTGGGGGTCCCTTCACACTGCACCCTGTGGCCCTGCGTGCACTTTTGATACTGTCAGACATCACCACAACATTCCCCTGGTCCTTTATGGCTGGGGGGAATCATTCGCCTCATGTGAAACCCAGAACACCCGTGCCCGCTGCCGTCAGTCAGGTCACGGTGCTCCTTCTGTGTGAAGCTCCGTGGTTCCTCTGCCCCATGCGGAGACCCAACTGCAAAATGGGCATTCAGGGAGCAGGATGGATGCTCAGTGCGCTGCTGGGGTCACTGCTGCCTGGGGCTGCCCGTCCAGGGTGGGTTTATTTAGCCAAGAGTTGGGATTGCTCTGGAGTGAGAACCCAGCTGAAATCCCGCTGCAGGGGCGACTGCAGGGTTGGCTGTTGCCCCTTTAGTGTCCCCATGTGTGTTTTGGGGTGTTTGCCCTGCTGTGCAGGCAGGGATGGCACCACCCTGATGCCTTCCCAGCCCCCCGTTGGGGAAGGCTGTGAACCACAGGGCACTACCGCGTCCCCATGGTGAGGTGGCAAGGGATGTGTGGGTGATGCAGCCACCCGGACCAACACCCAGGATGTCTCCTGCTTGGGTTGGTAGGAGAAAACGCTGTTTCCTCCCTTGGCTCCGGGGCATTCGCTCCAGTGACCGTAATCCTGGTGAATGCCTCATGCTGGCAATCCCCGTTAGGGATGAGAGGTGCTGAGCTCCAGTCATTTCTCCAGGGCTTATTGAACCACCTGCGGTGGAGCTGAGCCATCAGCCCTACTTCCTCCATGGAGGTGGCATAAGGGGGACCCAGAGATGCCCCATATCCTCCTATGAGCGCGGCTGGGGAAGGATGGTCCAGGCTGGGGGATCAGGGTGCAGTCCCTCTGCTCTGGAGGTCCTTTATTAAGAATGGACTCTGCGATGATTGTCACAGGGGCAGCAAAGAAGCTTCACCCACCAAACCCCAGGCGCTCCCAGGTGCTTCCAGGAGCATTTACACTTCCACTCCTGTAGCCCAAATTCTTCACAGAAGGAGAGGTTTCGGTGCCTGTCCAACCGGGTACCACTGCACCGGGTGCCGAGCTCTCCCCTTGCCCAGGGGTGTGCATTTCCCCCCCCGGCTCTTGCTCAGGACCACCGCAGCATCACCCCAAGCCCAGCAGCGGCGCTTGCGGTGCGTTGCTCACGGCATTTACCGGGGCGGCGCCGCTCCTCCCTGTCCCCCCCCCCGGGCGGAGGGGAGCGCGGGGAGGAAATCGCTGCTGGCGGAGCCGTGAGCCGGGCTGGGAATGACTCAGTTTGGCAGCGCTACCTGCGCCTGGTTTTCCTTTTATGGAGGATTCCAGCGAGCCGCTGGAGCGATGATCCGGGAGAACCCGAAGGGACCCGCCCTGACCTTAGGGGATGGGCACTGCCGGGTTGGGGACAGGGTGATGGGGAGCCGGGGCTGTGCGTGTGGATGGTGGAGGCAGGGATGGGCTCCCCTAAACGGGCACCCGAATGTTTGCACTGTCTGTTCTAGGAGCTGGACGCTGGCCCCGAGGGGAGGCTCAGCCCTTGGTGCCAGCAGCGGTTGCCGGCACCATCCGTGCCATCCGCATCCGCCCCAATGTGGCTGAGGTGAAGGCGATGGCATTGCAGGGGGCACATCGCTGCGATGGGACACCCCGGGGCGGGGGGGGGCACCGCTCTATTCCATGGAGCTGAAGTGGAAACGGGGCAGCCCCGCGTCGGAAAGTCCCCGGCGGTGAGAAATGCACAGAAAGAGAAGCAAAAATAGCACCTTTCCTTCCAGTTCCGGGGTGGTTTATGGGGTGAGGATGGGCGCTCGGCCAGGCTCCCCCGGCGGCTGCTCCCATAGCCCCCAGCCGGCAGTGGGGCCGGGACCGGGCTCCTCACGTTGTGTCCTGCATTCTTGACATTATTCTCCTGTTTTTCTCCTCCTCCTCCACCCCGGGACCGTCTCAAACCTCTCCATTTATGGACAGGAGGTTAGGTCAAGTGGGAGGGTGAGAGGGGATGCTGGAGTCCCTGGGGAGGGACAGGGATCCCATGAGGAGCATAGAGGGGCTATGACCACCCCTGGGAGTCACAGCAGTGATGGTGTGTGGAATGTTAAGGGATATCCGGGCATTGCCCTTGGGACCCCCATTGGGATGCCTTGGGTGGTGGTTGGGGTCACCCCAGCACCCATCTAAGATGCTGGAGCGTTCCACTGCAAACAGCCAAGGAGAAAACAGCCCCTGTGTTTGCAGAGGGTGCTTCTCCTTCTGCTTTTATCACTTTGTTCTGAAGCAAACAGTGCTGGTTTGGGGGTGAGGACTCAGCAGCTTTCCCCTACAGGAAGGAGACTGAATGTGTCCCCAGTCCACCGAGGAGTCACTGAGGCAGGGTGAGATGACTCCGAAGTGGCTCTGGATGATGAAATGCCCTGATTCATTCAAGTAATGAGTATATTTATACATATAGATATAAAAAAGGCTGAAGTGACTCAGGCAGTGGTACCCTGCCATTTGGTGGTGATGAAGCGGCTGCTTGGGGTTAGACTTTTGGGGTGGATTTTCCCTTGGTCTATAACAACACCTCGGGGTGTTGCTGGCAGCAATGAGCTGGGGTAGAGCTGAATACCCAAGGAAATGTGCTCTTGCTTCGCCAGGCAGGCAAGGATGCTTTGAAAGGGCAGCATATGGGAGTCTCCTCCAGTCCCTGGATGTTCCAGGCTGTCCCCCCGAAAGGACCTTGGTACTTCATTGGGAAGGGTGAGATGGATGAGCCTTGGTTGTTCCTTGGTGTATTAACCCCCCAGCCAAAACCCACCCCTATGGGCTGAGGGGCAGAGGGAGGACCCCAAGGCCTCATCATCTCAGTGGCTGACTCAGCTGCATGGGATTCCCACAGTTTCCATCAGGTGCTGCCTGGAGTAACTGGGGAAGAGGTTTCACAAGCCCCAGTAATTAATGCTAATTACAGAGCAGCACCATGGGAATCGCTTCTTCCCCAGGTGTCCTTCCAAAAATGGCTTTCTGCAGGTGTGGCACCATCCTTTGCTTGTCATTAGGCTCTGCTCCGCCTCGGAGGAGGTAAAGCCTTCGAAGGCTGGGAATGTGGGAATGGGGTGATGGAGCTTGGTACCTGTGGGCACCCGGCCTGGCTGCTGCTGCTGCAATGGGGTTTGGCTGGAGGGCTGGGCCAGCTCAACCCCGGGTCAGGATAACCCATAGGGAAAAGCAGCATCCAACCTCCCTGAGCAGTGACTGCTGCCGGTGAGAAGTAAAACTACGGAGAAGGGGCTCAGGTCCTTGTTTTATGGCTTGGTTCTGCTGCCTGCATTGGAGAGACAATAGGGGTTTCTCGGGACCAAGAGTTTATGCTCTTTTCAAGCTCTAAGGCTTGGAAGAGATATGGTTAAGGGGTTTAAAGAATTTTTTCATCTTGTTTTGTCATGCTTGACCCCTCCAGTGTGTGGCATACCAGAGGTAAAGCAGGGTGGAAGTGGGCTGGGGGACCTGAGCTGCAGACCAAGAGGTGATGGGCTGGAGAAAGCCTCACCTGCCTTAATGTGCTGAGCCTTCCCTTCTCCTTACCTGTCCGGAGAAGAGAAGTTAGAGGTGATACTACTGGCCAAGGTGGAGAGGAAGGGACCACCGTGGCCTCAGTGACTGATAGAGAAATCCTCATCTGAACTTCCAACAGCAAAGACATGGGCTAGAGGTGAGGAAGCCCTTCCTATGCAGACTGTGGGGTCTCCATCCTCAAGACCACGATTTTATGTGGTTATCCTCCAGGACTGAGCAATGAGAAGCAGCTCAGCGGTGACCCGGTGATGCAGGGCAACAGGCAACTGCTGGTGGTGGCCTTGCCTTTAATGGTGCAAAGTCAACCACCCTGGATGGCTGCAGTGATTGATTGCCCTGCTGGTCCCACAGCCCCATTCTGCTGTTGAACCAGGGTTAGAATTACAGGATTAAGGTGTCTGCCCAACAGGGATGGTTGTGTCCTATTTAATTAAGTCTCAGGACTTCTGTAGCAGAGGAAGATGAAGGGACTGGTGCTTCCCTGTTTGATGAAGAGAGTATCCCATGCTGGAAACATCTTTCATTTAGGAGTGGAAACGCTTTGAAAAGGTTTGGTTGAAGCTCAGAGAAGAGGAAATCAGATGGGATTAAATCCACCCAGAGCCAGTTTCCAGGTTGTTTCCATACTTCTTTTCCAGTTCCCAGTCCATGGTTGTGGGTGAAGCTCCATCCCCACTGGGCTGGCGAGCTTGGAAACCGGTCCTGGCACAGGAGGAATGCATCTCCTCTGTATGCTGCAGGGAGGCAGCTGTCTGCGTGGTTTTAAACAGTCGTGACTTTGCTGAGATGATTCCTTTTTGATGTGTGCAGACTTCTCCCTCTGCCTTTCCCTTTGCAGCTTTTCCCTTGCAGCAAAGGGAGTTGCTGTGCGTATCCCAATAGTGTCAGTATCCCAGCTCCCACCACTCAGTCCTCTGAAGGTGGGGAGGAAGAGGGCAAGGCCCAAAGCATGTCTGCAAAGCCAGTTTCCCCAAGGATGGATGCTTTGATGGGATGTCACACTAATGAGGCTGCTGGGAGTGTGCTTATGGAGCTGGGAAATGGTAACACAGCGAATCTTGGCGTTGGGATCACACAGATTTTCAGGCTCTCTCCCATCCCAGAGACATGAATCCATGGGGAGCAGCTGGGTTAAGGACCTTGTTCTTCAGTTCAGTGGCTTGCCGACAGCCCGCTGCCCGCTCGCTATCAGGATGCGATTAGATCAAGTGTAACAAATGTGCTGATTTATTGGGATGGCCAATAAATGGGCCAAAGCAAATATTGGGAGCTCCCAACACACTGAGCACCAGCACAGGGTTCATTGGGGGAAACTGGTGATTTATGGGGGCAAATCCATGATGCTGGTGGGCTTGTCCTGCACTGTGGGACCTCCTTTGCACATAACCCCATGGGGAACATCAACCTTGTGGAGATGATTGGGCTGTTGGTAGGTTGGTGGCTCCCCTTAATGGGCATCTGGATTCAAGGGGGCTCCTCAAAATCCCAAGGGAATGGGTGAAGATCCAAGCTCCTTTCCGTCCCACTGTGGGGAGGTCTCAGACCAGAAGTATTTTCACTGCTGAGCATGGAGCTATCTTGGAAGCAAGCACAGGCCTGCAGCAACTCCTGCCCTGGCATCTCCTGAAGTTCACATGCAAACCTAACAGTGAGGAGCCGGGGGGGGATTGTCCACCATTACTGCTTGAGCTGGTGCACAAGGGAGGGGGAATACAGGGACCTTTTCCCTCTCTGATCCTGTTCTGGGACTAGGTGTGCAGGAAGACCCAGGATGCAGGATGATCTGGGGGTGCAGGATGATCTGGGGGTGCTGGATGACCTGGGGGTGCT
The DNA here is from genome assembly GCA_024733675.1 of Psilopsiagon aymara. Taxonomy (NCBI): domain Eukaryota; kingdom Metazoa; phylum Chordata; class Aves; order Psittaciformes; family Psittacidae; genus Psilopsiagon; species Psilopsiagon aymara. The sequence goes on along the minus strand of JANRGW010012617.1, from coordinate 7,687 downwards.
GGATGATCCAGGATGCAGGATGACCCATGCTATCCACCCCACGAGAGGGCACCCCACCACTCAAGACGGGACAAAGGAGGGAGAGGATTGTTTCTGAGGAGTTTCCTGGTGAATTGAGGTCTGTGAAGCGATGGAGGGTGCTGGGTTCAGCTGCTCTCTGGTTTCCTGTTTCCGCTGCCTTTCTCCGGCCAGATTTTGCCATTTAAGGTTTATTTCCCCTGGCTGGTGCTGTGCTGGGAGCTGCTGGGTAGGTTGGTCCCTCACACACTCTGCATTGGTTAAAAGATGTGCTCAGAGGGAGGAGTGGAGTCCTTTGCCATCCCAACATCCCTCCTTTCACTGACCTCTGCAGCAGAGGGAAAAGCCAAGGGAAGGGATCTGCCTTTGTATGTGATGTGCTCTATGTTAGATGGACAGGAGAAAACCTTTCCCAGCCCCACAGGACCACAGGCCCCCTGCCCACCAAGCCAGCTCTGAGCAAGGGACCCAGCTGAGTGAGGCCGGGGTGAAGCAGGGACCCCCCAGCCCTGCCAGGCTGCACCCAGCACCAAACCCAGGTTGTGTGGGGCTGGACCTGCCCCACGCTCAGGGCTTCCTCATTCCCAGCCGGTTTCTGTGCTCTTCCTCTTGCTTGTGCCCCCAGCTGAGCTCTTGCAAAAGAAGAACAAGGGCTCCCGGGGTGAAAGGTGCTCTGCAGGCATCTCACAGCCATGGGTTATGGGAATGGGGCCAATGGGAAATCAACCCCTGGATTTCTGCTTGCTGGTTTACCTGTTCCAAGGGTTTAGAAGCTGTAGGAAACCTTAATGTCTCAGCCCCTTTACTCTCTGGGCCCCACCGTAGCCCTGTATCTGCTTGGCTGCTTCTGCTGCCCGTGGTGCTCCGGCAACAGAGGAAGTCTGGAAGCCACCTCTGCAACCCTGCATGGCTCCGGCATGGGGAAGGAAAGAGAGCAGGAATGTTTAAACCTTAACCCCAGTTGTCATTAAGGGCTGGAGGTGGGAGAGGAGCGTTCATGCACCACCCTGCATGTGCCAGCAGAGCGTCCCTTGGGGATGCGAGGGCAGACAGGGAGGTGCTAAGGCAGTGGCGCTGCTCTGGTGAGTGTCACCTGCAAGTCCTCAAGGCTCTAATGGGTCCTAAGTGCATTTTTCAAATACTCTCAGAGCTGATAACACCTCCAGCACCGCAGAAGGGCTCTGTGTCTGCCCAGGCCACATCACCCACATGGGACAGCAGAGTGGGCAGCCAAGGGTGGCAAAGGGACCCTGACACCAAGACAGAGCAGAGCTCCGCTGTCCTCCTTGGGACCTGATGACTCAAAACCACTCGAGTCCCATCAGGCTTTCTCCTTCCAGACCTCCATCCCACAGACCAGCCTGTGGTGGGATGAAGATGAACATTCAGGTGTCCTGGGTAGCCCCAGGTCAGAGCTGGCAAGGAGAGGGCAGGGTACCTTAGTGTGCCAGGGAGGGATAGTCAGCACATGGCACCCACTGCTTTTGTTTGCCTTTCTCTTGAGATCTTATTTCCTGCTGTCAGGAATGTGTGAAATGAGCCAAACAAAGCACACATGGAAATAGTGTCCCCAGTGAGGGAGGGAAACTTTGGGGGCAATGGGCTGAGAGGGTAATACAATGAATGCAGTGGGGATCGGTGCCTCTGCACACAGGCTCTGTGGTGGAGGTTTCCTTTTGTCCTCCGTGTGTGGAGCAGCCTCTGGATGATATCAGAGGGGTGATATTGTTGTAAACTCACCGGTTTGCCCCCAGTTTGCTGTGGATCTTGGTGAGAGTGGGACCAGAGGGACTGGTTGGGATTGGCATCACCCCATCTCCTTCCCCTGCTAGTTGCCCATCATAAGCAGCATCACCCCACTGTTATCAGTGCCATGGGGACCAGAAACAAGCCCCCTGTGCCTGGCAGTGGGTGAAGAGATGGATGGGAGCAGGGTTTCGTTGGCAGTGACTCTTGCAGACAGGCTGAACGCTCTGTACAGGTACATGCTGAATCACCCCCGAGGGTTTATTTAACCCAGAGGAGCACAGGGAGTGGATGGAGCATTGACTAGAGCAGGTCCCACTCTTCTATTGCCAACTCCCTGCCTGGGGTGAGCCGCTTGCATCAGGGCTCAGCCCTGTCTTTGCAAACAGAGCCCAGGGCCAGCCCTGGCAGGTATGGGGCTGGGATGGAGTCCAGAGCCATCCGCATCCCTCCTTCTAGGAATAGGGAAGCCTTGCCTCACCCACCCTGAGCATCCCTGTGCCTGCAGGCAGAGGAGCTGGGTGCAGGTCTGGGGCTGATGGAGGGGTGCTTCGGGATGCACTGTCTCAGCCCCCTCTCTTCCATTTAACCATAAGCCAATGTAACCAGTATTGCTGGAGATAAATGGGAATTACAGCCCCAAACCCAGAGCAGAATTGTTTGCAGTGTCAGAAGTGCTTTACGTTACCTGGCAGGGGTGGGAGAACCAACCTGACCGGTGGGCATGTGCTCTCTGCTCCTCTATTCCGCAGAGCAGAACAAAGGCAGAGCTCTTCCCTCCCTCTCTGGGGTGGGAGAAGCCTCTCCACCAAAGGCTTGAACCCCCAGATGGAAAGTGCCATTAGGCCAGCAGAGATCAAAGCGAACTTCCCGCATGCTTGGGCAGCTCAGGATCTGTTTCATTTCCTAGGCACGGTACAAGCAGAAAACTCCATCCAGCTGCCTCCTGCCTTTATTGTCAGCGACTGAACAAAATCACTTGTCAAAGACATTAAGAAGCAGTTGCAAATACCCCATCCAGCTCCACGGAACACTGTGTTGAAGCCTTTTGCCAGGACAGGTAACCAAACCCCATGAAGCATCTTTTGCAGGAAGGTCCTGCATCCCAGTGGAGGGGTGATTCAGTGGGTGGTAATGCAGTGGGGTGAGTGGGGCCAGAGGGCTGAGGCTTGCAGAGAAAGCCCAGGGAGAATCAGCTTTTTCTCTTCCCCTTCTGTTTTTAGCTGGAGGAAATAACCCCTGAAGCTGACGCCAGGCCTGGCTGGAGGGACAGGGCTCTGCAGGGAAGCTCTTCAATAGGGGCAGAGGTTTGTGTCTTCAGTGGGGGGTTAGCTTATAACTGCCCCATCGCTGTGCAAGCAGCACAGAGTGGACCCAGGGAAGGCGTCAGCATCACCGGGGTGGAGGGTGTCTGGCTGCACCAGTGTAATCCTGCTGCGCTGGGGAATGACCTTGGGCACACAACAATGCAAGGCTTGGGCCTCACCGGCTCTTGTGATCAAGGTCAACCAACAGCACCAACAGCACATTGAACTGAGGGGGAAGGGAAGGGTTTGCTCTGCTCCTGACCAGCCAGCTCAGCCCAGCAAAGGTGGGATGGCTGCTGGGGCCAGGATAGAGGATGCTGTTAGCCCAGGCACTGGCTAGCACAGCTCCTTATCTGGCTGCCTGCAAGGGCCGGGGGACCCTGGGGCCAGCATCCCGATCTGGAAGTGCTGGCAGAGGGATGAGCTCAGGGGTATGCAAAGAAGGGGCTATGGAAGGCATGGGAGCACAGGGGGATGGAGCTAGGCAGCGAGGACAGGCACTGATGGGGAAATGGGTGAGCAAAAATCACTCCTCTGGGCTGCAACCCCTCCAGCAAAGCCCTGTTATAAGGGACAGCAGGTTGTAAATCAGGCATGTGTTCCCTTTTACCACCTCTGCTACCCAGGCAGCCCTGTGCCCTTTCCAACAGCCTCAGCCCAACCTGCCACAATTTGTCTATTGATGCCCCAAAGATGTCAAGTGGTGAATTTGTTCAGTTTTCCAGCACGATACAACAGAATGATTTACCTTTGTTGTAGGTGGGAGAGATGCTCGATGCACTGTCAGCCCATCCATGCGGATGCAGCAGATCAGGGGGGAATGGTCCCTTACATGCAGGGGCCTGCAGAGGGAAAGACTTTCATCTCTCTGCAAAAGACACTGATAAATCAGAGAGCTCGAGGATCAATATGAAGGAGCAGGAGCCTCAGGGAGGGATGTATGAGAGTGGGGAGTGATGCTTAAAGGGGGAGAGGAGAGTCTGCAGCTCGTTGGAGATGAGCTAACGCCAGGAAGGCAACACAATGAGAGAGGAAAATGTCAGGGGCTGCTTTGCTGCAGGTCTTAATGCTGAACATGTCCCTGTAAAGGCAGAGGTGGGGACTGCATGAGGCCCCCCAACCATCTCCAAAGGGGGAGATGGGCTTGGATCTCCTGCTTGGATTTTACCTCCTGCACATTCCCATTGCAGCTGATGCTGCAAGGAGTGAACTGAAAAGAGGAAGGTGCTGGGATGGTCCCCAGGCCTGCGAAATAGGGGATGTGGCCAGCGCCTTTCCCTCTTCCCCTTGGGGAGCAGGAAGGGAGGGGAAAGGCAGAGCTCTGAGAAACCTCTGCACTTGTGCAGGACGGTGATTTAAAGCAACTGCTTTCAGGAGTTTCCACCTCTTTTCTCATTGTCATGACAGCAGGAGGGCAGGAACAGAGGCCTGAGAGCATGGCTGGAGCAGTGATGGAGGGGATGTGCAGAAATTCAATCCCCAAAGCCATGAGGATTATTTCCCTGCTCTCCCCAAAGTGTGCAGATGCCATCCCTGTGTGGGCAAAGGGCTTCTGTTCTAGGAGGTGGATGGAAGAAGCGAGTGGAAAGAAGAGCTCACTTATTGTCCCACAAGTGCAGCAATTCAAATCTAACCCTATCAGCCAGCGAAGGGCAGGAGCATCCTCCCACAGTTAGTTTTGTCGGGAGCCGGGTGCCAAGGACAAGCAGGGAGAAGTGCAGCAAAACAGGGTGAGCGGGGAGGCTGCGATGTCTGCCCAAGGGTGACACGTCGGCTCAGTTCCCCTTTCTCTCCTCTCAGCTCTTGCAACATCCCAGGAGCAGAGCCCTGAGCCATGGCCAGCCGATCCGGCTTGGTCCGTCGCACAGTGCATGGTCTGGGCAGTGAGCACAGTGGCTTTGCTATCAAAGCATCTCCAGGCTGGGAGGAAGCGGTGGTGCCTGGGCTTGTGCTGCGGGCCACATCCTGCCGTCCCTACCGAGGCCACATCTCACAGCCCCCAAAAGCCAGGAGACACAGGGCCGGTGTTACTGCCCGCCGGATGCTGGGGGGTTGATTGCTTTCTGATTCAGCCCAATAATCAAGAGGAGCTAATTGCCCAGTAATTCCCCTTCCTGCCTAATGGGCTGTCTCCATCTGTGGCTCCCCAGCCCTGCTTTACTCAACCGGCTTACTGGGATGCAGCGGAGCAGAGCATCCCATCCCTCTGATGCACACCCCATGGTGGCCTCCCAATCTGGTCCTGACCTCCTGCTGACGTTCCCCAGCCCAAACCCATCACCCCAGTGCTATTGTAGGGTTTTACCACTGCTGTTTGCTGCAGATCCCCTATCAGCAGGTCGGTGGACCACATTTTACACGGGGAAGGGCCATCAGCTGTACCCATGCCTTGTGGCTCCCCTTATTTGACGTATAATCTTCTAATTAATAATCAGCCTTTTCAAAGTGGAGCGCAAACATTAATTAATTCCCTGCGAGGTAGGTAATTAACGGCCATGACTCCCATTTTACTGCAAGGTAAGCTGAGATACAGAGATCCTGCAGGATCCACCCGAGGTGGTAGGGAAGTGACCGCGCAAAGGCAGCTTTGCTGCAGAATGACCCTGCAGACACCGCAGTTCATCCAGGCTGGGTGTCCTTCCACCATGGGACAGACCCTGTGTGCTGGGGTATCTCTGCTCCATCTCCAGCACGAAGGGAACAGGGAATGGCCATGGTGTGGCTTGGCAGGGCAGGTCTGGTCCATCACCATGCCCATCCCATGCCATCCCCACTGAAGCACCCATCTGGGAGCAGCACAGTGCTGGGCTTTGGGCTTTGGACCCCCACCAGCTTCCAGACAAGGTGATGCTGTGCCATGGAAAAGTGGTGCTCAGCCGCTATTCCCATCCATGCCCACTGTCCGTTTCCTTCTGTCCTCTGTAGGTAATCGCAAACCCCCATCCCAACAGGCATCTGCAGGTTCCTCCTGCTGCTCTCCTCCTTTGTCTGTCCCACAGCAGGGAGCAACGCTGGGCAGTGGAATACAACACCTGAGTCCCTCCTCGGCCAGACCACATCCTCCAGGCCCCATCCTCATCCTCACATCCACAGCTCCCTAGTGACAAAGAGCTCGCTGGTGCGAGCTGCGAGACCCCGATGGCAGGGCAGGGTCCTCACCCCGGTGCTGTGTGAGGGGTACCCCATAAAACCCAGGCATTTTTTAACCATTTCCCCCCCGGGAATTGCGATTTTTCCCCGGTTATTGCTGGTTTTAAACAGCTGAGATTCAACATTCGAGGTCTGCACACCAAAGCCTGCGTGCTTCCAACCCGCAACAGATTGCGAGTGGCTGCTGCTACTTTACTTACAGGGCTGCTTAATTAACTTGGTTAATCAGCCCGTGTTCGCACGGCGCTCCGGAGACGCGAAGCCCTCTCCTCGCTGCCGCTCCATGGACACTGCCCTCGCCTCTATTCCCAGCCCCTGTTTGACGGTCACAGCCAAAGAGGCAACTGCAGACATGCAGCTTAGGGCAGGAGAACCACGTCCCCGAGGTTTGGATCGAAGAGGACAGCGATGAGCATTACCCATATGTGACCGAACTGCAGCTCCGGGCTGCGGAGCGGGATCCCGTTTGCCCCAGCGCACAAGCGAGGGCCGTGGAGCGCTTCCTTCGCCACCAGCCGCGGTCCAAGGGGCAGAGGCCCGGCAGCGGGGTCACCGCTGTCAGCACCCCACGGCCCGGGGCGTGCAGCCGAGGGGCTCTCCCCGTACCAAGCACCCGGCGCCGGTACCCCCATGCCCGTCCGGAGCGCTCCCGCCGCCCATACAGCCCGGCTTTGTGTGCGAGCGTGTGTGAGGGCTGCGGCCATTCCACTCCTGATGGGGGGGGGGGGACACGCGGACATAACTCCCCGGTGGCCACCGCACCCGTTCGGAGGGTGGCAGGGATGGAGGTAACAGTCCCGACCCTCGGTAAAGCGGCACCAACGCGGGGTGTCACCGGTCCCGCATCCCGATAGCTTCACATACACACACCCCCTCACTTACAAGACCTGAGGTGCTCACAGCCCCACTGTGTAGCACAAATTCACTCAAGTGTTAATCATCAGGT
>JANRGW010012614.1:0-10676 GCA_024733675.1 Psilopsiagon aymara | reverse complement strand
GGAGCATTCACAACTTCCCTGGGCAACCCATTCCAGTGCCTCACCACCCTTCCAGTAGAGAACTTCTTCCTTATATCCAATCTAAATATAAGCATTTTCATAAGTAGTATGTCTTGGAGTTACAGCATGCAGGCAGTGAACTGAGATATTTTTTTCCTGATCTTAATGTGCGTCTTTTCATTTCTAGAAATTTTACAGGACATATGTTCTTACTAATGTAAAAATGCCTTTTCAGGTGTATTAGAACAGGGCTGGCAAGCAGACTTTTCAACTCGTATGGTAATGCCTAAAAAGCCAGGTAGGTGGAGCTGTTACTTCATTATATGTTATCTGTAGTTTAGTGTTTTCTAGTAATTAGGTGTTAGTTTTTAATTAAACATTTGCGTAATATTCTCTCAGATTCTTTTATGGGGGCTTATGTTGCTTATAAACATGGGGGGTTTATAGATGTAGGAAGTACAAAGCAGTGGGTTTGGTTTGGCGTTTCAAGCAGTTTGGATTAGACTACATCCTCAAATTAACTGTTTTATGCAAAAGCGGACAGGATATGCTGTGATTTCTCCTGCTCCTCCTCTGCTGCAGTGGAATATAAGTTGGATGACCTTAAGGGACATGTCTTAGTCTAATAAAGATGAGTAAAATATAAACCAGTTTAAACCTAGGAAATTTTTCAGGAGAAGCAGAACTTCTTTGGGCAGGGATCTCATGGATCTTTGTGCTCTGAGGAGCTCCAGTCCTTGGTGTAATTTGCTTTGTCAACTTAGTTCTACTGGATCTTTTCCCCACTGACGTTGTGGTATTGATAACAGTGTCTGCTCCTGCAAAGCTCAGCCTTTAGAAATGCTTGTTTCTTTTGATGTGGCCTTTTTTTTTTGGTGCTAAAGCTTTCTTTATGGCTGGCTGTGGCAAAGGTAAAATTAAGCTATGAAAGCAGAATAAATGACTGCTCTTAAACTGCATAGCACAGCTCTGGGATAAGAAGCTACATTGCAGCATCTCTAAAAGGACAACATCTATTAGGCTAAGAAAATGTACTGTTTGTATGGGCAGAGTTTTTAGGAGAGTCCAGCAGATCACAGTAAACATGTGCCAGGGAATTCATCCCTAGGGGCACATACGAACCAGGGCCCTGAGCTTTTGTATGTGATCAGGTTTTGTATGAACTGGCTGCAAAATATGTGGTGTTGGCAAGTATTGGGAACTAGTTACATGTGGTTCTTTCCCAAAAGTGAGAGCAAGAACTACTACTGAGGCAAAAGAAAGAGGCAGGAGGTTTTCATTGATGTTGAAGCTGCGTATCTAACTAGCTATGCCTTGACTATTCTGCTTTTTAGTTGTGAAGTAAAATATGAATGGGCTTCATTTTAATTACCTTTTCATCCAGTTTTGGCTTGCTCTGTTAGAACCGTTGGAAGTTGGTCCACTGAGCTCACTTCTGTTTTTCTTCAGGTGTGCTGGAAGCTTCCTTTAACAGATTTATTCCTTCATCAGGTATGTTCTGTTTAATAATCTATGTGCATATATCTGAACTTGCATGATGAATACAAATACAATCTTACCAGCACCACAAAATGGGAATTGGGTCCTGGAGAAGTGCATGTTGTCATTTCTCCCTCAAAAAAAACCACCCCAGTCAGGTTCTATATGAATATGTTTCTCCCTCTGTCTTCTCTTTGCCTCACACCTTAAAGAGTGGCTGTGAATCTTGCTTACGGTTGAAGTGGGAACTGAAGGAGGGAGCAGATTCCAAAGCAGGAGCAGACAGCCCCTATAAAACAAAACCTTTAACGTAAAGGCAATTGATATACAAAACTCATTGCTCTTGCGTGATGTGGGACTTCTGTGGAAGGCGTCTTCTGGTTTTCTTGGCTGCTCAACAATAGACTGAAGTGTGTAGTATCTTATATCATGCTGATTCTCAAAACACTGGTCTCTCTTGTTCACGGAATAGTAACTCCAGATCTAAATTGGTGGCTTGCTGTGTCTAATAGTGGCCAAAAGTGTCTTAAATTTACAGGCTTAATTCCAAGGCAATTTCAACTGCTGGGTTCTTGCTTTTTAAAAGCATTCTGATTGTCAGCCTTCTCTGTCGCATCCTGGCAGCCCTAAGCAGTATGTCCAGTTATGTACATCCTGAATCCTGGTCTGTTAGCTCTTTGGGAAGAGTAAATGCAGCTTCTCCTGCTATTTTTTAATTTCTCATTTTTAATCATCTCCATGGATTTAGTCACTTGTATTCCAGCCTCTTGTTAAACTGTAATCTCGTGTGCTAGCATCTGTATAATAATCTGCCTCAGGTGCCCTCTTCTCTCTTTCATCCCATTCAGTACTTTGCTGTGTTTTATTATTAAGGTAAACCTTTATTTTGTTTCTTCGGTATGGCGACTTGTCAGGAAAGGAGCAACTGAAGTCCTTCAGGAGCTGCTGTTGTCAAGTGGAAGGACTGTCAGTCTTCATTATTCAGACCCCACTATATGCAACAAACTGCTGATAGGTGGAACTTGTAATTTAGCTTCTTTGCTGTTAGTAACTCTAGCACTACTTCAGGTTGCAGATGACAGAAAAGTTATGTCAGCTAAAGCTGCATAGGCAGGAAATGCAGTTTACATATGTCCCCATGAGACTCTTTAACAGTCTGATGCTTTTAATGTTTTCCTTGCTGGTGTAATGGCTGATAATTGCAGATGGATTTGTTTTCTTAATTTTATTAATGATGCCTTTGTTTTATCTTTGTAGAAACTGCTCCAGTCCCACCAATTCCGAACGAACAGCAGTTGGCCAGATTGACTGACTATGTGGCTTTCCTTGAAAACTGATTATCCTGCTCCTATATCCAGAACAACCTGTGTACTGACAGTTTTAGGAATCTAAGATTTATTTTGTGTGTTAAATGTTGCAGCGGCCCCTACTCAAATGTGTGAAGTATACAGTGGGTGTTAGCACAATTAGCGTGTTGCCAAAGCTAAGCTAGCAATTGAAACAATCCTTTAACTCCTGTCATATTTATTCAGTAGGTACACAGCAGTATTACATAGTTTTTTTAATTGACTCATAGCAGAGAGAGGCAGAACTGTTTTTCAGGTATACTACAAATGGAGAAGGAAAAGAGCAAGTTAGTGGTGTTGAGGAATTTATACTAGTAGGCTGTGTGCTTCTATGGTGAGGACTGCAGTGCATACACAGATCAATTGCATGTTGAACCAAAGTATGAAGAGTGATGGACTGCCCTACCCCTGTCTGCGAAGAGAAAATATGTTGGTGAAACAGGAACTTAAAGAAGAAACCAGTTTATAGGAATTTCTTTGCATGTGAATTTGTGGCATCTTTCTAATTGATCTTCTGTTGGTCTTCCTGGATTGTTAAATCTTCCTGTTCGGAGGTGAGGAATTTCACATCAGGCCTATTTTTACAGCAGAATAATTGGAGTCAGTTAAGCAAAGCAAATCTTGACTTGGAGGAAGAATTTTTACTTTTGGAAGGTGTTACTAGTGATGTAAGACATCAGCTGCTCTGCTGGGTAATCATACACCTGCTTGAAGCCTGTCATGTCTTGCTTTGGGCCGGGATCTACAAAACCTGACAACTCTTGCCCATCTTTAAGCTTTCTGGATGACCTCTGCAGTTACTGGAGAGGAATTCAAACATTAGAGTAGGGAGTAGAGACCAATTGGGATGGGGTGACATGTTATGCTGCAGTGTCAGTTTGAGGAATACAGTTTCTATATCAGAACACTGCTGTGCTAAACTTGGTTGAGAGGGGGTTTTGGAAGCAGAAAGCTGACTTGTATTTCCAGGCTTCTCATTTGTATTATGCTGGTAAATAGGTTATGGGGAAAACAGTGGTGCTTTAAAGGGCAGTGCATGCCTCCCTTTGCTTCTTCCCCAACATCACACTCAGTGGTTTCTTTGAAGATGGCAAGTGTGCTCTGTGTTGTGATTGTTCTTTCCAGTGTGCACTACCTACTGTACATTCTCTGTGTGGGGATGTGTTAGCAGGGAGGAATTGTAACCTGTGCACTGCTGCTTTGAGAGCTCCCTTTATATGTAAACACTTACTCAAATTGATTATTTATTTGAAACCCACCTAAGGCTTGGATTTCTCAATTCAGTGATATTAAAGAAAATGTTTACACTGACCTCTTGTTAGTCTTGTTGACTTCATTGTTTAGTTCTTCCTTAGAGAACACTTGGTCTGGTTTGGCTCTGTTTTAAATGAATTCTTTTGGGTCTAATCTCAATTGGGTTTGTTAGAGATTGGTGCAATACACTCTGCCTTGTCATGGTTTAAGCCAAGCTGGTAATGCAGAGCCACACAGCTGCTCGCTCACTCCCCTCCTTCATTGCCCATCACTCCTGAAGGGATGGGGAGGAGAATGGAAAGCATGTAACTCCCATGGGTGAAGAACAGTCCAGTTACTAAGGTATAGTGCAAAACCACTACTGGTACCACCAATAATAAGTGAAATAACAAGGACAGAAAATACAAATGCTTATTACCTCCTGGCTGATACCCAGCCTGATGAGAGCAGGGATCTGGGCCTCCTGAGTGACTTTCCCCCAGTTTCTATCCAGGGCATGATTTGCTGTGGAATGGAATACCCCTTTGACTAGTTTGGGTCAGGGGTCCTGGCTCTGCTTCCTCATGGCTTCCTGTGCCCCTCCTCACTGCAGAGCATGAGACTGGAAAGTCTTGGATTAGAGTAAACATTATTTAGCAACAACTGAAACATAGGTGTTATCAGCATTATTCTCAGGCTAAGGTTGAAAACATTGCACCAGCTACTAAGGAGGAGGGAAAATAACTGGTGCAGCTGAATCCAGGGCAGATAGCCTCCTCCAGCCTGAAAAGTGACTACCTGCTACTTTAGTAAGTCCTTTCCCCTTTAGTCTACTAGCTTTGTGGTGTTTTGAACAAATCTGTTGTATATCAAGTAGAACTCTTAATCCACATGCTGATTCTTTGTAGAAAAAAAGAGTAGATTTGAAGCTGCCTTTGAAACCAAACCACACTTCCTGAAAGACTCTGTGTTTTTAGTATTTCTTTTATTAACCACAGTGCTGCCCAGGTGCTGTGTGTAGATACTCACCTTGGGGTATTTAGGTTTTAAATGGGCAGGTGAGGAGCAAGCTGAATTTAAGGTCTGGTAAAGGAGCTAAAGGTATTAAATGCTGGAGAAGCAGAGGTGTTATGGCCAAATGGAATGTTGTGCTTTGTATCTGGGAAAGGTCAATGATACACCTGGTGCAAATGGCTTTGAGGGATGTTTTTGATGGCAGTCATGAGACATCTAATGGGCTTGTTTAGCATGTATTGAGTTAATAAAGTAAAATTCTTAATTTCCCAGCATGTTCATAGAAGTAATGAAAATGATTTTATTCTGCAGCAGGCTATGAGCTGGGTCACAGTACCTAGAAACAGGAAATTTCCATTCAGGGGCAAGTTTGCTGTAGTCCTTTGTGCAGCTTGTGTGATACATTGGCATCATTGATTTTGGTTCCTGAGCTGCAGTGCGACATGGATTCTAAAAATGGGAATGAGGGCATCTCAAAGTACCATAAAAGGATGTTTAAAATACATCCATATTTAGACTGTTTGGAGTTACAGTAGGTAGCTAACAAAAATCATGATTGGGTTTAATGGCTGAGATCAAATTCAGCTTTTCTGTGTCAGTGGAAGGTCACTAGGTAGAAAGATGTTACTGTAGAGCATAGTTTGTTTCATTAGATGAAGACTTAACCAATCTCTGAAAGGTAGGGAGAAAGCTACCTCCACAGCTGTCTGGAGCTGTGGTTAACCTCACAAGCAGAGAGATAAGCTTGCTAGCAAAGGGGAGTTCAGTTCCCCTGAAGGCAGCGAGCAGTCACAGCATGGTAGCTGGTTTTCTGCTTGCTCTAATGCCTATTAGGATCTTCAGTTGAGCATACCTTGATATTGTGGACAAGTGTAAAAGAACATTGTGGCACTGGGATTACAAAAGTGAAGATCAGACATATTTGTGGAGAAGGTTTTCTCTTGGCTTAGTCCTATCTTGTGCTAAAAAGCTGCGTTCTCACAGGAGTCACTGTTTAGGTTTTTCTGCCTTGGTAATCTATAAAGTATGCGCAGAAACTGGCCAGTCCAGTATATGAGCATTTGAGAAACTCCTTTCAAGGGTGAAAAGAGCATCAGCTCAGACAGATTCCTCTGGTGGGCTGAGCTGATTCAGCTGACGGGCACAGTGGAAGATGGTGCAACATGCAAACCACTGTGGATCTCTTCAGCTTCTTTCCTCTCACCATCAGTGTGTTGCAGGGCTTCCAAAATGAATGACACAGATTGATAATTCAACTTAGACATAGAAGGTCTGTCTAGGTGAGGAGAGAGGCGATAGTGCTGACATTAAATCTGCGTTCCATCCACATGGCATGTGTGCAATACAACCTTTGTGTGACACAGGAGAGGGGAAACCTCTAAACAAGATCTTTGGCGAGTGGTTTGTTCTGCCTTTTGTCCTGCCCTGCTGGAGCTGACTGGGCCATTGTCCAGTCAGCATGTCTTGCTTCTAGGAAGAACTCTGGGCTGGCTGGCATGGCCCTTCCACTTCAGAGCATCTACTGCACAGAGCCTGGCTTCCTGCACTGAGAGAAGCGGTCATAAAACCTTTGTCAGGTATCAGAAAGTATTTATTAATGTTTTGGATAAAATCCAAGAGTGGCTGTAAGAGTAGAAAGAGGGGGCTCACAGTGTTATATAGGCTCAGCCTTGTGAATAGTAGGGCATGTAAGTCACTGTGAAAATCAACATGAAGCTTTCCTTTCCAGATCATAGTTGCCATAAAGAATTTGTCTCAATGCACTTAAACGTTTGCCTTCTAATATGAAATCTATTGGAACTTGGTAGTGATGTGGTAAAGGATTGGCAAGCTTCCTGCAGTGCACTTAGGAAAACTGAACTCAAAGCCCAGGTTTATTCATTAGAATTCAGAATATTTGTCTGTCAAAAGCAATGGGAACAAAGTAAGTGGCTGTTCTGCCAAGACACCTCCAAGTACCTAACTACTGAAGTAATAGACTACTGTACTTAGGCTGTAGCTATCTTAAATCTGAGAAATCCTACTGCATGCCTGTGATGGACCTAGTGCTTTTATATTTTGGAGCGGATGAACTGTGAGTTATTGCACTTATTTTCAGTGCACTGAGGTTCTGTAGTTCCACCTGTCTGCCTGTGGGCATTCAAACAGCAGCAGCCCTAAACCAACAAACATTTGCTTCTGTCTGGTGTCAAACACAAAACAGTTTTGCAGTTGACTCTCAATGGGCTGTTACAAGTGACAGGCAAATGAGTTGCTGGTTTGTGATGGGAAGCAAACTTAAAGTAATTTACATTCTCAGACTGTACAAATTAACTGGGGAAGTTTGCTACTTCTTTAAACTGTGTGGTGTGAAATAATGTGCATTCCTGGTATCCTGAATTCAGGACTGATTATTAAATGCTAGACACTGTTGTGTGCTTTCACAGCAAAGAACATCATGTGAGATACTAGGGCTCTGTAGCCCAACTTGGTGTAACTATAGGTGGAGAACATGTTAAGCATTAGCAGTCAGGATGCTTACAGTCAGCTCTAAAGCCCTACAGTGAATGTGAATATGTCTCTTGAATGTTCTTATGCAGTGAAAGTATGGGACTGGGAAGGAATGAAGACTTCTGGAAGTAGGAGCGGTTTTTCCTCATGTGAGCCTTCTGCTGCTCTAAGATAAGTGGTAGAAAAAACAGTGCTGAATCACGACTGGCATCTTACTTTGTATTAAAGCAGCCCATCAAAGCTGAGATTGGTGTAAAAGCTTGTGGTGAGAATCCACCTAAGGCAACAAGACTTGCAAATCCCTGACTGCACTGTGAGCAAGTCGCCTGTGATTCACAAGGAAGGACACACCTCAGTGGGTGTTTAAATCTGACAGATGTGTGAGGTATCAAATATGTTCTATTGCTTTGTGTCTTGATGTGGACCCGAACCTGACCTGAGCCTGTCTGAGGTAGAGCACACCAGCTCTTAAAGAAGGCCTGAGCTTTTCAAATGCAAGACGGGAAAATGATGCCTTGTGCTTTCCTATGCTGATAGAGACCTGGTTTTAGACTGAGGTTAGGAATAAAAAAGTGGGACTTAATGCCATCCTCAGTGAAAGTCTCACTGCATAACTAAATCCTACAGCAAATGAAAGGAAAGGCTTTCAGGTCCAACATATTACTGTAGTTCCAACTCACATATGTTGTGTTTTTAGCCTGTCAGTACAGTGCAGCTGACACAAGATAAATGGTGTATTCAGCCTACCTTGCCCTGAAAAGAGCTGATATTTGGAAATAACTAATTCCTTTGATATTTGTCTTTACAAATTGCTTACCTGCACGAATACCACCTGCTCCCAGGTATTTACTGCTTAGCGCTGTTTCTGTGCTCAGCCACAATGGTGAACGGGTTCAGTCTTCAACTGATGCATCAGAAGTGCTTGTTCTTTTGGAGTTGGGCTCTCGGGGCTTACCTGACTTGAATCCTCTGGAAATGCTTATGTCTTCCCTCTTCCAGGCTGGCAGGTGCTAAAGCTAGGGAGTGTGGCAACCACTGGAGATTGACTCTTCTTGTGTTGTGTGGAAGAGCACCTGCTTGTGACCAACAGCGCACACCAAGTAGGATGAGCAGATGGGATCAAGTATAACAGTGTAAAAATACTGAGTGTGTCTTGGGGTGAAACTTGCTGTTCTGGGCTGGTGGCTTGCCTTCCCACCTCTATACTTTGGGAGGTACATAACTGAAGTGTGTAGCAATTACATATCTTTTTTTTCCCCTCCTTGGGTGGTCATCCTATGAGAGAGACATTCCCACATGCCCTAGTGACAAGTTCAGCAGATACTCAAAGTCTGACTACAACAGATAACACAGCTACTCCAACTCCAAGCACAGCAGCTACACCAACCCCAGTGACAAGTACAGCAGCTACCCAAACTCTGACCACAGCAGACAGCGCAGCTACTCCAGCTCCAAGCACAGCAGCTACAGCAGCCCCAGTGACAAGTACAGCAGCAACATTTGAGAGTTCTGAAGGTTTTGCATGGCCTTTGGGTATCCTTGAGACCTGCCTGCTGATTGTGATGGGGATCACCATGCTGGCATGCATACAGAGTGTGTTTTACCAGGACCATTTCATCTGATCTCAGAAGTTAAGCAGAGTCGTATCTGGGCCTTGTCTAGGATTAGACGACGATGTAAGAGGACCGAGTGACTTTCCCTGGGGCTGGACAGTCATGAGTGGCAAGGTGTGGGGGACTGTGTGGGCAAGTATCTAATCCACTGGGCTCCTCCAGTGCTTTGGAAGCATTGGAGATGGAAGGCAGCTGTGCAGAATCCCCAGCAAGAAGCTGCAGAAACTACTGGAGGGGAGGGTGAATTATTTTCAGCCTGGTGGGCCCATGACAATTCAGACCATCAGGGCAGAGATGCAACATACAGATGGACTCATGATAGGGGCATGGACTTAGCAATGGCCCAGGTTACTCACGAGTGTGAACACTGCACACAGCCTCTCCTGCTCTGAAAGACTGTTACAAAAGATGGAGCCCAATATCATGGACTGGATGGACTCAGCAGATTTATAGGGATTGGTTCGCACACTAAGGAATGATCTCTCTCTCTCTTTGGGCATATATATATGTGTATAAACAAGGTAAGAATAATGGTATATTGAAAATGGGGGATCTGAGCATGACATGAATGGTATGAAATAAGGGGTGGATACTGTCCTGGGTTCAGCAGTAGCAGTCATTTTTCTCCTAAGTAGCTGGAGCAGCGCTGGTTTTGACTTTCAGGCTGGGAACAGCACTGATAACACCAATGTTTTTCATTGCTGCTCAGTAATGTTGAGCCTGACCAAGGACTTTCTGAGCCTCATGCTGTGCCAGGGAGGAGGGGAAGCCGGGAGGAAGCAGAGACAGGACACCTGACCCAAACTGACCAAAGAGGTATTCCATACCATAGCACGTCATGCCCATAGTATAAACTGGGGACAGCCATCTGGAAGGATTATATCACTGCTGGGTATCGGTTGGAGGGTGGTGAGCGGTCGTATTCCCTTCCCTTGTTATTTCCCTTATCATTATTAATATTATTGGTGGTAGCAGCAGTGGTTTGTGTTATACCTTAGTTACGGACTGCTCTTATCTCAACCTGTGGGAGCTACATTCTTTCGATTCTCCCCCCCATCCCTCTGAGACCAGGGGAAGGGAGGCGGGGGGTGACCAAGGGGATGCATGGCTGAGTTGCCAACTGGGCTTAAACCACACCTATGACATACACAGCCACCACAAGCACCTAGCACCTACAATTTCCAATCTAATGCCACCTCAAGTGCCACCTAAAGTGCCACCTACTTCACTCAGCTTGACGCCTACTATACCTAATGTACCATCTATGATATCCAGCCTAACACCTACAATACCCAAAGTCCCACCTACGAGAACCAATTTAACACCTATGCTACCTCAAATGCCACCAGCGCTACGCATCCAAGCACCTATTGCTCCCCAAAGTGCCACCGACAGTATCCAACCTGACACCTAGAATACCCAGAGGCACTGACACTACCCAGCCTAACACCTTGCTTATACCAGCTAACACCTCCGATAGCCAAATTGCCACCTTCGCTTC
>JANRGW010012611.1:0-14326 GCA_024733675.1 Psilopsiagon aymara | reverse complement strand
CTGACCAAAGAGGTATTCCATACCACAGCACATCATGCCCACTATATAAACTGGGGGCAGTTACCTGGAAGGGCTAGGTCACTGATTGGACCAGGATGGATATTGGTTGGTGGGTGGTGAGCGATGGTATTGTCTTCCCTTGTTATTTCTCTTATCATTATTACTATTGGTGGTAGCAGCAGTGTTTTTGTGTTATACCTTAGTTACTGGACTGTTCTTATCTCAACCCGTGGGAGTAACATTCTTTCGATTCTCCCCCCTACCCCTCCGGGAGAAGGGGGAAAGAAGGTGGGGGGAATGAGCGAGCAGCTGCATGGTTCTGGATTGCCAGCTGGGCTTAAACCGTGACAATATTCTTTCAAATGTATTTTTTCCTTTCAAAGAAGAAGATCTAATGTATTTTAGAATTTTTAAAAAAAAGCATGTTTTATATTGATTACATGTTTTAGGGAGATCTCCGGCTTGGAGAGTCACTTTAGAGAGTATCCCAATAAATAGAAAGTAACTTAAACACAAACAATTCAGTCTTTGACATTACAAAATGATCTTTTGTTATTTTTCAGATGTGAGGAAAGATTAATTGTCATCATAACTTAGAGAGAACAAGCAGGGTTTTTTACAGTACTTAGTGCAATGCCGCAACAGTTAAATCTTAGTTGTATGAGATCTCACCGTCCTGTCCTTTTGTGACACCTTAACTGAAAAATAAACTGAGATGGTTGGGTTTGTGTATGAAATACAGAGTATTATGGTATCACTGGAGTGTAAACTTCAAATGGTCAAAGTTTTTGCTATTACAGTTGTGTTACTTTATATATCTAAACACATTCTGAAGAGACACATTGGCAACATAAAAACAGTGTCCCAGATTGGGCATGCCTGAGAAGAAACCAGTGAGACAAAACCACTCTTGCTCCATCAGAAAGGTATTGTTATGAACAAAACAATAAGATTAACTGCTCCTACCTGCAGAGGTTGAAGCTTTTCCAGTGTATTCTTTGCCTTCACGATAACTTTCCTGTAGAAACACACTTGCCAGCAGAAGCAAATGACAGAAACATACAGGCCATTTGCAAATGGCAAAACCAGTAGCTTAAACTGTGAAATACTGGCAGGAGGCATATAACTGTGAGGAGTGGTGAGACGGAAATGTCCAAAACTGAACTTCTGAACTGCCTGCTACTTGCTATGTGCAGCCGCTACATGCAAGTCGTAAGTTTTTATAACACCCTGACTAAGCAAAAGTGGCATGCCTTGAATCCTCCAGTTAATAAAGAGATACAAGGCTGCACCAACAGTTGCATATTTGATCGTATGCTGTACTTAACCACATAGTCTGTTTAGATTGGAAAAACTGGACTCTGGGAAGCCAGAAAGAAGACGAGATGGAAGATAAAGGATCCCAAAATGAAGTAGTCTCAGAAAGATTGTTGGTGGAAAGAAATAGGAGAAGATCCTGCCTGAAGGAAAGATGCTGAAAGTGAGAAGCAATCCTGGAAAACAGGAACATGCATGGAGACAGATGCCAGGGGGAAGCCAGGAACTTTGGCCCAGTGATGCCCAAAACTGGTAGCTGCAAACAGTGATACAATAGGAAGCAACATGACTCCCTCATGAAAATGACCTCCAAAGGAGGCTATTGAACTGACTGCTAGTGCTCAAAACTGCAGGCACTGCTGAATGACAGAATAAGTTGAGTAGAGACCATGTGCAACCTACTGTACTTTAATTATGCTACAGAGCTGACTGCCTTGATGTATCTGCAGTGGACTCTGTCTTTGGCATTGTAGACAGTGACACTGAAGCACTTCCCTTTCCTGTAAATGTAGTCAAACTCGATTGAAGAATGTAATTTTTATGTGCTAGTATATTATAGAATGTAGTTTATCCCATATGAGTCTGCAGTTTGAGGGTAAATGCAAAAGGGAGATAACTCACTGTCATACCCATAGCAGAACATTTCCTCTACATATCCCTGATAGGATTTAAATTCACTTAATTTACTTTTGCGTAAGCTTTGCCCTTCATTTCATATTCTTTGTGGTATGAATTATTACTGACATTTAAGAACTCCATTTTATAGCTGTGATCAAAATGGAATGCAGGTAAATAAAAAGTGACATTATACATAACACAATATAGAAGGCTATAAAAAAATGCAAATTGTAGTAGCTCATCCATGCTCGTATTTAAGGTCTTGAAAGTATTAGAACATCCTGTGAAATGAAAACTAATGCCTATTTGCCTATGGTAAGGAAGAATAAGAAAGAGAATAAAATTAAGTTATAAAACTTTGGTCTCATCCTGAAGAGTGGTCTCTGATCTTGAGTGTTGTATCCCCCTTAAGTCAGTATTAAGCTATGATTTCATAGAAAATTCTGGAAAAAATAAACAGAGAAATATTTATGAAAGGAATTAATTATAGTATGAAGTAAAAATTTTGTAAAACATCTTTAAATCTCATGTCAAACCAAATCCATATGAAATGGAAAAGAACTTGTAATTTTTATGAGTTTTTTTGGTCTTTCACATCTAACTAAAGCACAACACAAAATCTGGGCAGCTTGGATGGGACGCTGCAGGCAAAGCCTGATATTGTACTGAAAACTAACAAAAGAATAACTGGAATTCATTTTGATTTAAACTGGATGATGATTTTAGAACTCCTGTGGATGAAGACGATTTTCCAGTTTATCCTAGATTTAACTCTTACTTCCAGTGCTCCTTGAGTTTGGGTATGGGGTTTTATTTGTCTTGGAAGGGGGGAGTTATTTGTTTGAGTTTTTTTCCTGATCATTATCTAAGTTACTATTTTTGTGGTCAAGAAGCAATTTCTTGGTCATCACAATAACTCATATCATGAAATATGTTGGTCTTTTCCTCTTTACAAATATTGGAATTGAAGAAGAAATATGGACTTGAGAACAGCAAAATTACATAGTCATCTACTAGATCATCTACTAGGTAAAGAGGAATTTACTGGCAAGTAAATAATTTCCAAAGTGTAAATCAAAGACATTCACAAATTCTCTGTCAGAATTTAACTCTGTAAGAGATTTTCACAATAAATTTCATTTGTGCAGTATCAATTGCATTCACGCTCACTTTATATCAAAGATTGTTAATCATAGGATCACAGAATCATAGAATCACAGAATAGTTAGGGTTGGAAAGGACCTTAAGATCAACTTATTCTAACACCCCTGCCATAAGCAGGGATGCCTCACACTAGACCACGTTGCTCAAGGCTCTGTCCAGTCTGGACTTGAACACTGTCAGGGATGGAGCATTTATCACTATTTTGGGCTACCTCTTCCAGTGCCTCCCTACCCTTACCGTAGAGAATTTCTTCCTCATATCTAACTGGAACTTCCCCTGTTTAAGTTTAAACCATTTCAACTTGTCCTATTGCTACTGTTCCTTATGAAGAGTCCCTCCCCAGAATCCTTGTAGGCCCTTTTCAGATACTGGAAGCTGCTCTGACATCTCCATGCAGCCTTCTTTTCTCCAGGCTGAACAGTCCCAACTTTCTCATCCTATCTTCATACGGGAGGTGCTCCAGTCCCATGATCATTCTTGTTGCCCTCTTCTGGACTTGCTCCAACAGCTCCATGTCCTTTTTATGTTGAGGGCACCAGAACTGTACACAGTACTCCAAGAGAGGTCTCACAATAACAGAGTAGAGGGGCAGGATCACCTCCTTTGACCCGCTGGTCACGGTCTTTTTGATGCAGTTCGGGATACAGTTGGCTTTCTGGGCTGCAAATGCACCATGAAGCCAACTCATGTTCAATTTCTCATTAACGAACACCCCCAAGTCCTCTGCAGGGCTGCTCTTAATCTCTTTGCCCAGTCTGCAGCTGTGCCTGGGATTGCTCTGACCCAGGTGTAGGACCTTGTACTCGGCATGGTTAAACCGCATAAGGTTAGCATCTACCCACCTCATAAGCATGTCAAGGTCCCTCTGATGACACAGCTTGGTGTCATCGGCAAACTTGCTGATGGAGCATTCAATCCCACTGTCCATGTCACCAACAAAGATGTTGAACAAGATAGACCCCAACACTGATCCCTGAGGGACACCACTCGTTACCTGTCTCCAGTTGAACATTGAGCCGTTGACTACAACTTTTTGTACGAGGCCATCCAGACAATTCTTTATCCACTGAGTGGTGCCTCCATCAAATTTATGTCTCTTCAGTTTAGAGACAAGAATGTCGTGTGTGATAGTGTTGAATGTTTTGCACAAGTCCAGGTAGATAGTATCAACTCCTTTGCCCCTATCCATCACTTCTGTAGCCGCATCTTAGAAGGATTCCAAATTGGTCAGGCAGTTAAACCTTTGGAAAGCTTTAAGTTTCCTGGAAGTAAGGGCTTTATTTTTTCAATGCTCAATAACACTGAACAAAAGTACTAACCAGAAGTCACACTAGAAAAGTTAGCTTGCCACTTACAGGTAATTTGACCAGTTTTTCTAGCAGAATTTTAAAAGCCCTGAGTGACTTCTATTTCACTTCCACTCTTTCTTTCTCTCTCTCCTTCTTTCTGTCTCTTACACATGCTATTTGGCATTCCTCTTAAATCCTAGATTTTATTGACATTGTTTATGAAAAGAGACCAGTATATCTTTTTGTCCACTGCTACCTGGGCTGATCTCTTCTCATTCTTTTGCTATGCCAGGCATCCTACTGATTCTCATGTCAAAGACCTACAGGCCTATGGGCATAAACACCACAGTGAATTCTGAACAAAGAGGACTTTTTTTTGCAAGTGAATTACTGGAAAATCCAAAAAACAGAGTGCAAGAAAGACATTATGTACATATTTATATGTGAGGGTTATCCTCTGTGGCTTTTTCATGTTGTCCTCCCCTGTTACTGAAAGTGGTTATATACAGAAGGTTGTCATGAAAATCAAAGCATGAGAGCATTAGCAGATAGTTGACTGACCCTGACCTACAGGTGTCCTAATTTTCACGTGCTGGCATGCACGTAAACTGAGAATTAAAACTGAAACATATCACCATCTTACAAACTCTGTCAGCCTCAGAAGAGGCTTGGATGGGAGTGAGAATTTTATTGATGCTATCTGCTTAGAAGAAGTTCTGTGGCCTCTAGAAGTAGACTTCATTGCTTTACCTAATCAGAGCTCTGCAGACATTGCTCTGATGAGTAAGTTGCCCAGGGACATTGTAATTTATCCATTATTAGGTGTTTTTAAGAGCCTCCTAGACAAACAAAATCTATTCTTCATAATGTAATGGCAGCTGAGAATACCTTCAAAACAAGATGGTTAGGTAGGTTTCTTCCACTTTGACTCTTACTTCTTATTTTATTATAATTTTCATGTGATTTTATATTAATTCTCGTCAACTCTGGAGAGAAAATGTTTGCCTACAGAGGAAACTGGCATGAATAAAGATTAAATAATTCAGAGGTCAAGCTCCTACTGAATCTGAGATGGAACTGAAGGAAATGAGTTTTGTACTCAGCCTAGTAGACAATATTCCACCTCAGAAATCCAAAGTAAAGAAGGCAACAGATTTTTACACCATTTGTCCTTATTCTTCAGTCACTGCAGTACTGTAGAGACACGAAAGTATCACTTCTATTAAGTTTAGACATATCCCACTGGGATTCATTTTACTTGCAGTCTCTTCTCTACTTTTTAACATATATTTATTGATTTCATTGATTAAGGCATCTGCTTTATGTGAAGCCATTATTTGTTCTTGTGGAACACTGTTTAGCAGCTGTTATAGTTCAGACAAGGGGTGACAAGATAACAATTAAACTAATAGAGAGCAGTATTTTAACACCCGATCTGAAACAGCAATATTAATGAATCTCACTTTTAGGAAATTAGTTAGTTATTTTTCATTATTTTGAATCTGATGACAGTGTGGATTGTTCTGCGTTTCAAAAAAAATCCTGAAAATGCAAAAGAATTCTTACACAAGGGGAGATTTTTATACCGTTGTTTTTTCTTTCAATTTTTTAATTAAGCAGACTCTTTCCTATCAAAAGTTATGGCTCAGTTTTCCAGATAAATTATGTCAGATCACTGAAAGCCATCACATTTCTTCATTAAAATGTTTATCTACGGAAGAAATTTGGAGTTTTCTTTGCCACATGAAGTCAAATTATTTAATCTACTATGTGGGGTAACAAGTAAAATGTCGGTTAAAATGTTTTGATTATACTGTGCTGCAATAACTTAGCTCCCTGCTCAGAAGCTTTTCTATCAATGTGCTGGCGGAAAGAACAGATTCATTTTTTTTTCCTTTTGATTAGTGATCATTTAGGATTGCTAGAAATTCTTGCTCTGTCACAGAATTGCATAGTTTAAGATGAAGCACCGAGTGATGCATACCATTCTGCATTTTGCAGTGCAAAAATACTGCAGTAAAATTGCAGCAAAAGTGCTGCATCTTCCTTTATGCTACTTCGTTGAAGAGATTACAAAACTTCAGTTTCTTCAAAGATTTGTGTAATCTAAATCACTCAGTTTTCATATCGTCAAGAAAGATGGACAGGGAAATAAAGCAGCTTGGACAACTTCTTCTAGCTCCAAGCAGGTGCTGCTTTGCTATACCTGCCAGCTGACCCTCATTTTGCATGTCAAACACAGTACTGAATTCGAGACAGAAGAACTGGCAGCAATCTGAACTTCATTTAGTTTAGCTGCTTCCAGTTATCCTCTTACTTTCCGCTTTGTATTCTTTACTACTGTTGAGGATGTTAAGAAAACATAGGAAAAGAAGGCTCAGTTCTGAAATATCAACGACTATTTCAAACAGATGGAAGATTCACATGTGACTGGAAGAAAAGTGCTTAACATGTTTTTCTTGCTTAATGTTTAAGAATGATGTATTTAGGAAAAAAATAGTGTTTCTACGAAATTTCTTAAAGGACCAAGTTCTACCTGTTCTATGCTAGTGCATTAATATTTTCCCACTGTAGACGTGCAGGCTTACAAAACAGGGAAATAAACTGTGTTTAGGGAAGGAATAGAAGGTATTTACATCTTCCAAAGTCACAGAAAGACACTTCATTGTGTCAGATGTTAACTTTGATTCTTCTTGCCTCGTGCCACAGTTGCCACTTGTGGTGATGATATGCGTAATAGTCAAAGTTTGTCAGCATCCACTCAGCTTTGAACCCATCAGGAATTACAAACCAGAAGTCACTGTCTCTCATATATTTGCTGCCACTCAGCACTGTACTTCATCTCCCTTATGCTATTTGTTATGATCCTATTAGCTCTTTTATAACCATCAGCTCTTAAGCAAATAATGTGTATATTGCAGACTCAAGTGTATGCTTGAGTATTCCCCAGAAAAGACAGTAAATGCCAGATCATAAGCTTAGGGTAAATACAAATATGGCCAGGTTTTAGGCTTCAGGATGTATACTGACCAGCCAAGGAAGTTAATTACATATTGACAAGACCTTTTGGGCAAAGGAAGAAAAGAATGGTTTTCACATCTTTCTCTTCTCAGGTTGTCAGCTTGGGAGCACTAAAAGATATTTTGGGAATTTGGGCATGGATTAGTGTCCAGTCTTATCTGCTTCAAGCACCTCTTACTTTCCAAAAACCTTTGATCCTTAATTTGATGAGTGGACAACTACAAGTTGGTTGCTGACTGACCAGAGAGAGAGTGTCTCAGAAACTGTATGTGGCTAATGCCCATGGTAAGAATCTGATGGAGCGAATATAAAAATGCCCTTACTTAAGTGAATACTCACTGGAATACTCAATGGAATAGCAGAAATACAAATACTACATACCTGCCTGCTGAGGGCCCAGACAGATACATTTTATAATTCAATAAAATACCTGTGAACAAATGAACATTCAGAATTTTGTTCCATCACCTTATTATATCCCATGATAATTTTTTGCAAACTCTACTGAGCTGTTAATCCCTTCTGAGAAGTAAAATAAAAATAAATATTTGAAAACTACTTCAGTTGAAGAAGTCGGTTCCTTGACTGGGCACAACCTGGCCACTGTGCCAGAAGCTCCATCTGTAAACACAAAAAATATCCTGAGGACTCTCAGACCATTAAGTTAACAGCAAGTAGCAACTCAGTGAAGTCTATGCACTTGAATAGGATACGAAAATTCAATAAATAATATAGGGGATAAAGACAGAGGGGTGCCACTTATAGACGGCACCCACAAAAAATCACACAGACAATATCTGCCAGAGCAAAACCTGCTTAATTTAGTCTGCAGGTGTGCAGAATAGAAGGTCCCTCAACCATCATTCCCCCACGAAGCTTTAGTCTGGCTTCAGGAAAGGGCCGAACTCCAGCTAGGGTTAATAGCATTGAAACGTCTGTAAAAGTCAGGCAGATATTCTGGTTCTTTCCCAAATAAGGCTTTGTTTTTCCCTTGCACAATTCACGCAACATATGATAAGTATACAGAGTTTAAGCTGAATACAAGACAACAGTTCAAGAGCAGGATCTTCTGAGTAAAAGCAGATGAGCTTGAAGACAGGTCTTGGAGTGCTTTGACTCCGAACAAGAATATAATCTCCTACTACCAATACCATTCCAGAAGAATGGTTATTGCTCCTCTTATTCAGCCTTTGGATTAGGCAGATATTACATGAAAATTCTCAGTTGTTCATCAACATTTTATTTGATAACCAACTTAAGAGATTATTTTTTTTTCTATTTTTACAGGTTTTAATTCCAATATAATGATGGGTATTATGTATTCAGCAGGTTTTTATAAGGATACATAATTTCAATTGCACAATAAAGTTCAGTATTATCTCCAAAAGAGGCACAACACATTCTTGTCCAATATACTTCTGCTGTATAGCTATTTTATTTTTCCCTGACCACTAGACTGAAACTTACTGGTATGCAATTTCTGATGAAGGCACTGACTACAAAAAACATGGTGTGCTCCTACGCGTGTGTGTGTGCAGAAGTGAACATATCTGTCAGTATTACATGTCTTTACCATTAGCTTAGAAAACATTATAAACTAAAACACTACTTAAAACTCTGAATCTGTAACAATAAGCACATAAAAATTTTGTATTTTCCTTACTGCTGATTATTTATCTGCATCATAAAATGGTGTTCTTTCCCTTCTTTCCCTTCTTTTTTTAAATAATTATCACTTTTTTTTAACACTGAGTGTAGTTCATGCACATTTTCTTTTTCTGTTTATTTACAATATGGTCAAGGAGAACAACATCGTTGATTTCCAGTCCCTGCTGCTTTTATAAACTCAGAGCTCATTCACACTCTTCAGACAGCAGTGAGCATTAATGTTGGAGCTTACAGGAAATAAGTGTTCATTTGCCCACCTGGAAGGGCCAAAATACTGAGAATTGCAAACTGTCAGCTGTTAGCTCTCATCCAGCAACTGAATTCTGAGTAAGGAAAGTTTGATGGCTTAGGATTAGTGAATAGTGACAGATAAGTCTTGGGGAGGCTCTCCTTGATGAAACAGCAATGGCCCACAGTGGGTGCTCTGGTAATCCTGGGTACTCTGGTTTATCAAGTGAGTGCCGGTTACCATAACTTAGTAAAAGGTAAGTAAAATTAGATATTGTACACATCATAATACCTGGATGAAGATATCTTTAGCAGAATCTGCACTTTCTGCTATGCTATGGCCTGGCTTCCCTAGGTCAGAAATTAAAAAGCTGTTGTTTAAATATTGAAAAAAGAAAAAGAAACCACACTATTCTATGTGTTATTTAACAAATACACTCAGTTTCTGCATTTTCAGAATGCGTAACTGGGTAGCGAAAGTGGAGCAGCTCTGCAGCTAGTGAAAATATATGACAAGGCTTGATCCATAGAAGAAATTGAGGTGTTGTATCAAGTCTGCTACAGTATGAGAAACCACAGTTTAACTTCCATACATGTTGACCTATGCAGAAATAGCAGAATTAGCCTGGTTTGCTTACAATGGGTTTCTAAAGTCATGGCTGCTTCCTCAATCTTGAGTAATGCTGGATGAGATAAGGAGTGTAACTTGAGAGGAAAATATCCAAAATATATTTAATGGTTACCAATAAGATATTGAAGTGTCTGGTGGAATAGAAATGTGTTGTATCAAACGATCTGCCTAAAGTCTTGCCTATTTGCTTGAAAAATGTCATCTTTCATAAAAAATGCTTCAGCTTTTTTAAAAAATAAAATGCTTTTGTAAAAAATGATAATATAATTCAAAATGATTAACTATCCATATACACGAGGAACAAGCAAGAGAATGAATATATGTATATGTGTGGTTGGGTGCTCAGGTGGTGTGCTTGTAAGTTTTGTACAACTGAAAACATTTTCTTCACTTACATAACAAAACCCAGAAGCTGCCAGTTTTCAGGATATTAGTTTTTGTAACGGGAGTTTAAATATTTCTAAGTTACTTTTGTCATATGAAGTCCATTTTAAACAGCTTTATAAAATAATTATAAATAAATGTAATAGTCCAAATTAAGGAGATAATATTCCTTATGTAGTACAACAGCTTCAAGTAGTCAAACATTATTTTTTCATATTATTGATCTCTATTGTAATAAGATCACGACTTTATGTGTTCTTGCTTTCACAAAACACTGCATAAGCTTGTTCTACAGTGGATAGATCAGTATCCATCAGTTGTTTATAATAGATGTTGTCAAGATTTTTTTCAGTAAGATGGAATGTCTTTTCACTTTTAAATTCTGATAATATGGGAGCCTCTTAGTCAAAAGCACAGGGTATAATTTGAAAATGTTCCTATATTTTAGCTGCCAGTCAATACTATGCACACTAATCTAGGCAGCAAAAGACATGGGAGAAAGCAGAACAATCTGAAATGCCTCTTTGTCTTTGAAGACAGTCTCCTGTATATTTTACTTCGTTCTGTGAAGTAAAATATGTAGCACCAAGAAAGTAAAAGTACAAGAAAACCTGAAAAATTAACAATGTTTTATAACTATTTCCTTTTGTATTTTTCTTCGTGCTGTAAGGGATTATAGTTTTTCAACACCTGTCAGCACTGTGTAAACAAAACAGTCACTAATTTAGAAGGTTTTAAGCCAAGGGAAAGCACATGAAAATAAATATGAAGATGAAGAAGGAACCTGCTTTCCTTTATCAATTTTGCCTTCACGAACAAGCAGCAAGAGTTGCCAGAGCAGAGTAGGAGTGCTATAAGCATGTCTATAAAAAGACTTTTTTGCCTTTTGAAGAATGGAAAAACAATTTTTCTCTCCTCATTTCTTTGCTGTTCCACTACATCCTATAAATGTAGCCACTTAGAAAGACCAATCCACCAGTTTAACACAAAACAGACATGCTTATATGCCACAGTGTTGAAAGTGTTAGTGGGCATTGATCACTGTGTTGAACTTGGCCAGTCGTTCATATACTTTCATTACACTGGAATGGATTCTGCTAAAAGATTTCTAAGCACCTTTTTTTTTTTTTAACAGTCCCATTCTGTCTCCCTTGCTATATTTAGTATGCTCCAGGTCTTCTTTTACTAATAGGAATAATAAAAATATTTCATATCTCTGACAAATTGTTTAAAAAGGTTTTATTTTTTATGAGTTTAACTTCCTGAATCTGTTCTTAATCCTCTACTAAGTGTTGTTAGAGAGTATTAGCCAGTAAGATTAACTGTAACGTGTAGGCTTTTTTTAGTACCTGCAAATAGCTGCGAGTAAACCCCATTTAGGCATGGATCTAATTCACATGTACTTTCAGAATTGAATAGCATTACAATGAAAATGAGAATATTTGAGAATTTAAATAAAAATGAATTTAATATGAATATCATTATGTAATCTTATTTTTATGCATATTTTAAATTTTCACTTGAAGGAATGCAGTCAATAGTAGTTCACAGAAGTAACTAAAATAGTCAGAAAGCATATCTGACTTTGCATTTGAACTTGCATTACTTATATATATATATTATACGCACGTGGGAGGAAGCTATTTCTTATTTTGTAAGTAATAGCTATAGAGAAAATTTTCAATCTCAGTGATTGATAGAAGAGTAGAAATTTTCAAATTACCTCAATGGTATCAGCAATAATTATTAGGTTTTCATTCTCCACTAGCTGGAATAAACTAAAAGTGCTTAAAGATTAATCATTAATGCAATACACAATAAAACAGCGTTATAGTTTATAGTCATATTGGCCTATTCCTTCTTTATAAGTTTGATAATCTGACTCATCACTACAGCTTTCTACTACCTGTTCACACAGTATTAATTACTGGTAGCCTGTGGATCAGAAATATACTGGAGTCATAAGAAAAAAATAATCCAAGACTATCTATTGACTATTTATTTCTGTGTTTGTCCCAAGGGAAATCAAAACTTAATATATTTTCAAAGTCCCCATTATTTAGGGTCTAAATTTTCAAGAATAGATTCAAATATTTTCAAGTGCCTGGGCTAATGACCTCTACTTTGCTCTCAAATTTAAAGAGACTTATATCTAATCAAGAACAAAAATCTTGATTCTTTCTGTTACAGAAGGAATTCGTAATGACGTGGTCATTGAATTTATGTTCCTGAGGGTATCAGCTGAGTACCTTTTACCAGATTCAGAACTCATGTAATACTGTATGGGAATATGAGACTGTGAAATGAATGCCAGACAGACAGCAGAGCAGCATGACTGACTGAGGCATGATCTTTGCTGACTTACGCTTTGTGTAGTCATTTACTGTTGTGCAAAGTGGATACAGATTGCTACGAAACCAGATTTTTCCACCAATGTTTCTGTGAATGAAGTACACAAGGTAAAAGTAACTGTATCAGGCTATAGAGAATGTTGCTAAGGGACCAGCTAGAATATTTGTTTAAGCATTGTGCAGAGATATGGAAGTTGAACTGTGCGCCGCAGTTCTGTTGTTCAGGCTTTACTGTCCACAGCTTTTACTTTATAGTGAAGGGTTCAAGATAAAACTTAGAATTCCTCAGTGACATATGATTTGCCAAGATTCAGCCCATGACCCAGAGCAGATCTGTAAATGAGTTAATTAGAGCGAAGGGTTTAAAGAGAGATCACTTGCAGTTTGTTTTATACTGTATGAACTAGATTGCGTGTAAACATATACTTTGAAATCACTGCTCTAGTGAATTGAATTATGTAGCTATGCTAGAATAAAATAGGAAATTTATATTTTTTTTTAATCTAAAATGTAACATTTTGAGACACTGACATATTCAGTAAGCAAATAAAAAAGTCTGTCCCTGTTTCCCCCCCCCCTTTGTTTTTTTGACTCTATTGAAATGAAATCCTAAGCTTTTAGGCACAAAATGAAGAAAGTAAAATGTTCTATCAATCAACCCCATATTCTAAAATGTCTAACCCTGTTATACAGAACAATTAAACACACTGGATGCTTTTGAATATTCAATTTTATCTCTTTCATATTGATCTGGACTACAAAAATAAGAACAAGTATTTTTTGTAGTTACTGATTTGTAAGATAAAATATACGAACAAATATTTAAATAACTGCACTTTGAGAGAAAAGCAGCAAAATCTTTCTTTCTGAATGACTGTTCACATTACTTGTGAATCTAGTAATAGATTTATGTCACGTCTTTATGCTTTCCAGTATATGAAATGATTTTCAAAGCACTAATAGAAATCTAGATCAAGATAATAAACAGAGGAAAATATATAGATGGCATGTTCCTCAGTGTTAAAAATTATCTTCAGTAAAACCCTCAAATATTTTAGAATATCGGGTGGAATAGCTCTTTGTACAGCTTAGCAACGCTAGCAGCACTGTTTTTTCAGGAGCTGTTAACAGAAACCTGTTTCACTCCTATCCACTAGGTGGTCGGTTTATGGCGATGCGGTGGAGAGGCTTAACACAACCAATGTATTTCTCAACCAAATCTATTTTCTTAAAAAAGTCACATTATATTAATTGAATATTTTTTTCAATAAAAACGTAAGACTTTTAACAATATTTTAACAATATTTTTAACAATATTTTTCAAATATTGTTAAAAAAATATTTGTTAAAAAAAATTGTTAAAAAAAATATTGTTAAAAAAATATTTTTCAAATATTGTTAAAAAAACAGAAAAATAATCAGATTCAAATTACAGTTCAATTTCCATATTTAGACATTTGTCATGGTTTAAGCTGTAAGTCAGCCACGCAGTTTGTTCACTCACTTCCCCCTCCTTCTTCCCCCCCCACTCCAAAAAGGGGGGGGGGAGGGGAAACAGGGAGAAGAATCAAAAGAATATAACTCCCACGGGTTGAGATAAGAACAGTCCAATAACTAAGGTATAACACAAATCACTATTGCTACCACCAATAACA
>JANRGW010012609.1:0-13903 GCA_024733675.1 Psilopsiagon aymara | reverse complement strand
GGGTGCCCAGAGAAGCTGTGGCTGCCCCATCCCTGCAGTGCTCAAGGCCAGGTTGGACACAGGGGCTTGGAGCACTGTTCTATGGAAGGTGTCCCTGCCTGTGGCCGGGGTTGGACTATATGACCTTTAAAGGTCCCTTCAACCCAAATGATGATGGGTAAACAGAGTTTAAACTACAGTTATAAACCTAAAAGAAGATAAGCTTTTCTTCTTGTGGGAAGGACCAACGTTTTACTGTCTGCTGGCAATTCCTTATGTGCAGCAGCGCAGTTCTGTCAGGCTCTGCGATGAAAACCAGGTGTAACTAGCTGCTGTTGGTGTAAGTCACCCCTGACCAGGGGCAGCCGAGCTGCTGATGGGCTGCCACAGGCTGTCCAGCTGCTCCTTGGCTGCTAGAAGCACAAAGGACACTGCTGCCATTGGCCTCGCCTTCAGTTCCCAGAGCAGTGGGAGAATCACCGCCCCTGGAAGTGTTCGCAAACTGTGTAGATGAGGCCCTCAGTGACATGGTTTAGCAGTCCTGGGGTGAAGGTTGGACTTGATGAGCTCAAAGGTCTTTTCCAACGTGGCTGGTTCTGTGGCTCTGTTTTGGAAAGCTGACCCGCTGCCTTGGCTGCAAGAAGCATCCTCGGTGTTTAGTTTGGTAATTCCAGTTAACACAAAAAATACATTGGTGCCAATTTTAGTTTTTCCTTTCTTTTTGCCTTTCCTCCTTACCCCAGCCTGAAAAAAATGCATTTTGGGTGGGTGATAGGGGGACCTGGGATCAAAGGTTTTCTGCTCTCTGTTGACAAGTACTGGTTGTCCCTGTGGAACAGGAGGGAGAAGGTGGCACAGAGGCAGGAGTGAGGCAGGGTTGTTGCTTTGTTAGTTGGAACAGATGTGTCAAAATGAAGCTCTGAGCCCATACCTGGTTGCTTACAAAAACTTCTGTCCCTGAGAATGTTTTCACTGACAGTCACAATTTCATTGTCACATCTATTTGTAGGGCACAGCCTTGTTTTCTCTTGAATAATGTTTATTTTTACTGGGCTCTGTTGTTTTGCCATTAAATAACGTCACTTGTAGCAGTCGATCCAATCCTGGTAGCCCTGCATTCTTTATGGAACAGAACATTACGTATTATCCATCTGTTGATATTAATAGTTCCTCCTCATTTAAATTTACTGCTCTTGCCTTTCTTCTTCAGGATTGGGAGAAGCTGGAATTCTGGAAGAGTAAACTGTTCTCGCCAGTATTCCTCTCATGCTGCAAGATACTTCAAATTGCAACTACTGAGTGGGAACTGGGAGTTTCCAGTTAGTTTCTGTGTTTGTGTAGGAAGCCTGCTTGTCAGTTTTAGAAATGCATTTGTCAATTCCTATATCAATTGTCTGAACTGGACATGGGGTTTGGCATTAAAAAACCCTCCAGGGGAAGTTCAGGTTAGATATAAGGAACAAGTTCTTTAATGTGAGGGTGCTGAGGCGCTGGCACAGGGTGCCGGGGGAAGCTGGGGCTGCCCCATCCCTGCAGTGTTCAAGGCCAGGTTGGACACGGGGGCTTGGAGCAAGCTGCTGTCATGGAAGGTGTCTATGCCTGTGGCTGGGGTTGGAGCTGGAGGAGCTTTAAGGTCCCTTCAACCCAAACCAGTCTGGGATGCTATGATTTAAGAATGGGGGTTTTATTTTAAACGTGCATATGATACATACAGAGATGACCTAATTGTGGAGAGCTGAATTCACATGGAATTCTGCTGGAGATCTTTTACTACTCAGTCACACTGGCACCTCCAGATCACGTATTTGCTCTCTCAGAGCATAAGTACTGGGGCTGTTTAGGATTGTGTCCTTGTGCACAACTAGGTTAATTTTTTACCTGTGTACTTACATTTTTTACATGCCGCCATCGCTTTCTGTTCCTGAAGAAATTGTGTCTTTTCAGGTCCTAAGTAGTTGGTGAGGTGAGGAGAGACTGGTAAGAGTGCTGAAGGAGGAGAGCACAGCGATGCTAAGCAATGCTCTTCTTTCACTTCGTAGGGCTGACAGCAATCCACAGGTGTCTCGTTTAGCAGCTTAAAATTAGGGCATTGCAAAATGAGCCAGATTCTAGTCCTGTCCTCCAGTATCCTTCTGAAAGTTGAAATCCATCAGTTCACGGGTTAGCAGCACCAACAGGTAAGATAACCTGATTTAGAAGTGCAGCAGAAGAGCACTAAACTGGCTGTTATGGCAGTCCTTGTTTTTGTCCCTCATCACAGATTGGGACGTTCTGCTCAATTTTCTGACTGCCAGTGCTTCAGTTCCTTTGCATGCTGCTTTTGTAAACTGACACATTCAGAATACTTGTAGACGTAGGAAAGAGGTTAACATGCCACGTGGTGAAGGGGGAAACACTCTCTAATGAGTGTTACATGTGTCAGGCTGACTGCTCAGTAAACTTTGTTCCTGGCCTTTCTCTGATTTCCCTTTTCCAAGAGGTTAGTGTGACATTGCTGCTTGTCAGGGTTGTAAGCACTCTTGTTGTACCTTGTAAGGCTGATTTTCGGAGGGGGCTCAGATGCAGTTTTCTAGCAAGGCATGGCTCAGCCAACCTGTAGCTGTGTCTGGGGTTGCCCTGGCCCAGGTGCAGGAGCTTGCGCTTCACTTTGTTGAACTTTATGAGGTTGGCATTGGCCATTATTTCACATCTTTAACTGCTTTCAGTTAGGTAAGACTTACTGACTGCAGCTGGTGAGACTGCAGAATACCAGTTACTTGTCTCTAGTTTCCTAGTGATGTATTTTTGTGCCTAAGAAGGTGTTTCATGAAGAATTTTTCTCGGTCCCATATTTAGCTTGTACTTCCTCAAGAGTCATTGTGCAATTCCTAACTTGGGGGTATGTAAATAACTCCTCTTAGAAGAAAAAAAAATCATATTTATGCTTATCTCTCAAAATATAACCTCTTGTCCCCATCTTGAGCTGTTCTCTGGGTTTTCAGTGTGGGTGGATTAATGTAACCATAAACTATCTTAGCTCAACAAGAAGGTTAAGATGATTCTGGCAGACAGTGAAGAGGATTATTTGCAAGGCAATGGGATATGATAATTTCCCCACTAAATGTAATTGAATTGTCATGGGGCACAGAAAATGCCAAAGTTTGATTCCTATGGTACTCGTGCAGAGGAGAGGAAGGTGACCCCTGGCCATG
This sequence comes from Psilopsiagon aymara, assembly GCA_024733675.1. Lineage (NCBI taxonomy): Eukaryota > Metazoa > Chordata > Aves > Psittaciformes > Psittacidae > Psilopsiagon > Psilopsiagon aymara. Next base: position 10,733 of record JANRGW010012609.1, on the reverse strand, counting down.
CTTTTAACCTTAATAATACTTTGAAGCAAAGGTTTAAACTTTGCTTCAGCTTCTGCCACTTAACACTTGTGTGTTGTTGAAGAGCTGTGCATGTGTCAATTACTGTGTATTACAATATTGACTCATTATTCAGCCACACTCTTTCTCAGATCAAATCTAATCTCTCCTTTACTGGGAAATTCCTTTGCTCTCCTTTACTGGGAAATTCATAATAGAATTTTATTCCCCATTTCTCCAAGCCCAGCAGCAATGGTGCTTTAAACAAGTAAACTTTTCCATCACAACTGTCCGTTGGCAGAGAGATCATTAGGGGGGCTCAGTACTTGAGTTCTCTGCAGGAGCATCAGCTTTCTAAGCAAGCATGAAGTTTACTTCTGAAAACCCTATGATTTGTCTTCTCTAAAGATTTATTTTATGCACTTTGTGTCTTACAAAAGAAAACAGAATTTATTATGGTTCCTTTGCCTTCTCACTTTGAAAGCAGTATTTGGCTTTGTCCACTGCTTCATGTCTGTGTAGATTTGGTAGCTTTAGTGAACCTTGTTGGTTTAGTTGGCATTGTATAACAACCAGTGAAGGATAAACCCCAGATTATTGTGGCTGTGTTGGGGAATATGTAGTGCTTGAATGCACTCAGAGTAAAGTTCAGTGTCTGCCCTTGTGTGGTGATAGTGCTGGGGAGGGTCCTAAAAGGGTGGTGTGGTTGGTGTGTAAGAGTTGTGTGTCAATGTTCCTGTTGGTAGCTGGGGCGACAGTCCTGCAGTTGCTACGAAACCATGTCAAAGTAAACCAAACCTGAAACCAAACTGCTTTGTGCGGTGCATTCCTCTTTAGGCTTCGGAATAAAGGTGGATCCAGCGCTGGAAGGAGCAGGAGGAGCAAGTGCGCTGCTTGAGCAGCACTTAAATGAGCCTATTTACCTCTTACCTTACAGGGAGGAAATTATCTGTCAGTGATGTGGCACAGAGATGCGGAGCTTCCAAAAAAAGCAAATGGAGTTCTTAATTGTTGTTTTTTTACCCCCCTTGAATAACTGTATCAGTTCCTCTATGTTGGTTCTGGTGCACGTGAGGGGGGAAAGGACAGAGCTTGATGTCTTCACTAATAAATGGGAGTAATATGATTGCCACATACTGGTGACAGGCAGAAGGGGCCAGAATGAGGATAACTAAGGGTAGCTTCTGGACATCGTAAGAGAAAGCTTTGAAGCAGCTGTCAGGCTTTCAGTTTGGGGAAGCTTGGGGAAAGCATCACTGGTGTTTGTGTCTGTGATGGGGCATCCTGCTCAGGTTCTGTCTGCATTCCCCTACAGCAGCTTCCAGTGGAAAGATGGAGAGTCCCTGCTCAGTGTCTGAGAGCTTAGAAGGCCCCCTTGACACAACTTCATGTCTAAATGTTGAGAAATCTGGAGATAAATTTTGTTAAAGACATAGTGGGTTTGAACAAATGTGTTAACAAGGTCATATGATAGAGACCAGTAATTTGCGATCTGTTTTTCTGTGTCGTGGCCCAGATAGTTGATACATACAATTCTTGAAGTTCATTATGTTGCCATGAACTGAATAGTGACGAAAAAACACATGCCTGGAGTTTTTTATAACAGTGTGTGCTTGAAAACTGTTTCAAACCTTTTTGAAGCCTTGCTTTATCTGGAGTTTGTTGCTTTTTAATAATGGAAACCAATGAACTGTTTCACAGTCCTACCATTGATTAAAACTGATGTGCCTCACTGTCTTAAAATCATCACATTTGGGATGTTGAAGTGAAATATGTATGTTGTTGAATATGCAAAGCAGCATCTTTCTCTCTTTTTGCTTTCTTGGTGCCCTCTTTACATTCCTGTCCATGTCCTGGAGATGGTTTCTGCTGAGGGAACAAAGCTGAAGAGCTGAATTCAGTTGCACATTCAGTCTGCTTCACCTCCTCTCCATCAAACCAGATTTATCTATGCTTTAAGTCCACTGCTGTAGTAAAATCCACTGCGGTGTACTGATGTCCAGTGTGTACCCACATACCCATTTAGCCCTGCCTTTCGAGCTTCCTTTTGCCATATCCTCACACATACTCCAGCTCTGGGTTACCCAGGCTGCAGTTCCAATCCTATGCCAATGTCCTTCCCTGTTTCCTGAGAAGTCAGTCTTAGGCAATTTCTCAGCTGAAGTCATGCAGTATTTTTTCAGCATTCAACAGTATTTAACTCCTCTCTGCAAATCCTGTAAATAGTTCACACTTTTGCTTTAACCACTAGTGTATGTTTTGCCTTTCTTCGGCTGTGTGAACATTTGCGGAGCTGGCCGCTGGTAGCTTTTACCATGGTCCTTCAGTTCGTGGGTTGTGGAGTCTTACTTTAAAAACACTTTCATTTAATACCTGCTTTGGTGGAAAACCGGGAACGTTCTAAACTAAGCAGCTTGGGCACCATCCGATAGTCGTGCTTTACTCTGAACGGCACTCAAGATGTGAACCAAGGTCACATGTAGCTTCGATCCAATTGCTTTATTGGCATTTCTCCATCCAAGTAGGCTCTCTGAAGTTGAAGAGGATTTTCCAGATCTTTAGCTGCAGTTCTTTGCTCTCAAGGGAGAGAATCTGAACAGCATCATCTGAATTCTCCACAGGTGCAGATGCCGAGCAGGATGCTGCTATCAAACTTGCCCAAGAACGAGCAGAGATAGTTGCCAAGTATGACAGAGTAAGTGAACTTGATAATAATATTAAAGATAGTTTGTAATTAATGTTAGTAATATGCCTGTTTCAAAAATGAATCGCTATTCCTGCTAGCTTTTGTTTAAAATACTCTATGTAGTACTGATCTGATGGTTTTGTGGTACACTGCCCTTTGGATGAATTAAATATTCCATCCATGGGGGAAATTCTGGATAAGGACTGAATCAACTCATTTTTCAGGTGCATGGCAAGTTGCTTCGGGGCTATTTTAAGGTATTGTAATGTATTAAAAGTAATGAAACTGGAGTGTTTAGGGGTGCTCAGTCGATCTATGAGATCTGAGCTACTCTATTACATTTGTGGTTATGGTAATGGAAACAGTTAAGTCATTACAGAGAACTTGAAAGGTGAGTGAACTGCAGTGTTTGTCAGATTCCTGTGAGGAACTGAAGAAATACCTCAGGTATCCTTTTTCTGGAGCCATTTGCTAAGTAAGAGTGCAGAGTATGCCTGGAATGCCTTCACTGTGTTCCCATATTCTTGGAGCACTCACGGACTTCATAAGTGCCATTGGAGCACTCAGCATTAGGTTTCTTAGTAGGGTTCATAAAATGTTTTACATGCTACACATAGTGGTGCTTTGCAGAATGTGCACTTAAGGGAGTGGCTCTGGGTTTTTAAAAAGCACAACTGTGGTGGGTTGACCCTAGCTGGACATCAGGTGCCCACCAAAGGCACTCTGTCACTCCCATCTTGAACTTGACAGGGGAGAAAAAACACACAAAAGGTTCATGGGTTGAGATAAAGACAAGGAGAGATCGATCACTCAGTAGTTGCCATCAAGGGAAAAACAGACTTAAATTGGGGATTTTCAACCCTAACTGTTCCATGATTCTATGAAATTAGTTCATTGTCAGTCAGATCAGAGTAGAATAAGGAGAAATAAGACCAGATCTTAAAACCGCTTCCCCTCCCAACCCCTTCCTTCTTCTTGGGCTTGACTTCACTTGGAATTCTCTGTCTCCTCCCCTCAAGCAGCTTGGGGAGATGAGGAATGGGGGTTGTGATCAGTCCATCACATGTTTTCTTCTGCTTCTTCCTCCTCAGGGGAGAACTCCTCATACTCTTCTCCTGCTCCAGTGTGGGGTCCCTCCCACAGGAGACAGTCCTCCATGACCTTCTCCAACATGAGTCCTTCCCATGGGCTGCATTCTTCATGAACTGCTCCAGTGTGGGTCCCCATGGGATCACAAGTCCTGCAGCACAGCTGCTCCAGCCTGGGCTCCTTTCTCCACAGGGCCACAGGCTGGCATTGGCTCTGTTGGACATGGGGGAAGCTTCTAGCAGCTTCTCACAAAAGCCACCCCTGTAGCCCCCTGCTACCAGACCTTGCCACACAAACCCAATGCATTTTGTGGTTTGATTGGTGGCCTCTCGTCATACTCCATAACCTGTGTGTAGCCCATACCAGTGGAAATTATAGCTGAAATAACTGAAATTTCTGCAAGTCTTATGAAAACTGGTGATTGGAGTAGACAGAGGAGCATGAGTGAATGCTTCATTGAGGGAAAACTCAGTGCTGTGTTCTGTCTGACAGCTGTTGGAAGTTAGCATGGGCACTAGCTCAACATTGTGTGTGGTGTTGTCAGGTAATGATTCAGGGAAGTCAGACTATGGCAATGAAACGAGTAGAAGGCACTCTATGGGCACCGTGATGGACTATTGTGGAGGTAACAACAGGTGTGAGGTTATTACCAGTCTGTAGTTGAAATCAGTGGTTGAAACGTACTCTGTGTATAGCAGTGACCAAAAGAGATTTCCTACAATGAAAATACTCTTCATAGGGGCTGGGGAAGGGTTTGCTACTCTCCTTTTTCTTGGTTGGTCAGTTTAGGACTAGTGTTCTCTTCCCCTTCCTCAGTCCTACTATGAGTATGTCCCAAAGGTTAGTCTTTAAGTGGTTGAATCCTCTGTTTTTTTAGCGTTTTGTCATAAAACTCATTTTGGGTCTTCTTTGTTTCCCTCTAGGGCCGGGAAGGTGCACAGATTGAGCCGTGGGAAGATGCTGACTATCGTCTCTACAAAGTCACAGATAGATTTGGGTTTCTACAGTAAGTAGCAAGCTTGGAAAGAAAATAAGGTTAAGAATTTGCTACTCTTATTGTTTATACTTTGTACTGTATCAATGGTTTCAAGCATTTGAGAATGAAGATGGATAGTCTACAAGAAATCTGTTTCAAGCTGAATAAGATGCAGATAAATTCTTATTTGAGGTAACTGCGTTAGGGACAAAGTTGAAGTTTCTGGGAGGAGTTTTAAAATTTTGGTATAATATTGATCTTTAAAAAAAATCCCCAAACATTTAAGGTTACTTCATGGTTGCATGTGAAGAGCTGTGCATCCCCATCCTTAAAAGCTAAATATCATTTAACTTCGTGTGCCTTACTGAAGTCTCTGCTCATTTGGGACCTAATGCTGTATCTTGGTCATAGTCAGAAAATGCCAGGATGAAGATCCAGTGACCCTTTTGGTACCTCCTTTCTAACAAAAGATCTCTGTCTCTTTGGCAAATAGAAGATGAGGGTATTAGATAGTATTAGGACTTTTGGGGTTGGCAGATGTGAATATCCAACTCGTAGGAACTGACCACAAGCTGACTTGCTACTTTTCGTGATATCTACTCGATGTTCTCTGCCATTCTTTGGCATTGGTGCTTGAATACATGAAGGGCAGTTAAAAAGCAGGAAAATCAGCAATGAGTAGAAACTTGGTAATAGCTATGTACTTCTATAGTAATGGGGGAGAAGGGAGAGAGTGTGTCTGTGTGATTTTAGGGGATCCCCTTCTGTGCTGTCATTGTTTGTATAAGCTGTCAGTTAAACCAGTCTTTACCTGTAGACAGCCTTTGCTTTATCACAGTGGGTTGATTTGGTGCGTGACCTCCAAACACTCTGTTTCACACAGAGAGGTCTTTGTGTTGGTGATCTACAGCTGCAATGGCACGTGTCTCGTGTAGCTGCAGTTGCAGGCATGCTTCATGGAGAGTGGGTGTCAGACGAACTGCTTGTGCAAAAGTAGTTGAAGTCACTCTTAAATTCACCATTGACTTCAGTGGAAATTGCATCAGGCCTGCGGATTTGCAAGTGGAATTACTGATTTTGGTATCCTTATGAACTCCTGAACTTTTCCTCTTACTTGTATTATGGTATTCGCCTTTTCAGATCTTAGGCATGGAAGAATATTACTCGTGTCTGCTCCAGTTGCTGCTGCAGTCAGTTGTCAGCAGCCTTGCACTTCGTGTCTCCAGTGCTGTGATATATTTGAGATGCGCTTACAGGATTATGTTGAGTGGCAAACTGATGTGGGCCTGTTTCCCTGCTGCTCTTGCTGTAACTTCAAGCTCCAGTGGGTGTCTGCAGTTGTTCTTGTGACAGGGCAGGACAGATGAACCTTAGTTGTTAGACTGCTTCCTCCCTAGTGATGTCTCGAGTCACCAGTACAGAAATTCTCTCTCTAGTCAACTTCAGGGGATGAAATTTGAGAGATTAATTATACATGAAGATGATGGCAACCACCAGTGCATGTAGACACTGTCTCTTCATTAATTGTATATTTGTTGTTCCCGTGCTAATTGATGTCTTGTCATAAAGCAGATTTCACCTGAGACTGCCATCAAGACTGCTTTATGATTCTTTAAACCAAGTTCACTGCAACTGATGCTTTTATTTTCCTGAGAAATAAAGTCTCTCCTAATAGGAGATCTATAATTAGAATAAGCATATCAACTGTCTATCTCTGAGAAGACAATTTCTATTGCACTGTAGATTGTAACTGGTTTCATGTACACTGCAATACCGAGTGTGTGCAATCTGCTGTTTACGAGAGAAACGCCTGTTCTGACGAGACATTGAACCTAAGCTGTGTGTACCAAAAGCCTCAGGCATTATCAGCTGGGAGAGCTGTAATTCCCCATGACTGTCTGTCAGGTGTTTACAATGTAAGTTAACAAACGGGCTGATGCACATGGAGAATCTGGGGGCTGCATCAAACTTGAGATCTGTAATGATTTATAAGCTTGTTTACCCTGACATCTTAAAATACTAAGTAGCTGAAAACTGTCTTTGGTATCAGAAGGCTGTTGGATGTGGGAAACCTGATGGAACATTAGCGCCTGTTTTCCCAAGTACGTTAGGCCTTGATCAGTGTCAGTAGTTTATAAGCTTCTCTTTCGCCTTGGTTGTGTCCCATCTGCAGCTTTCCTGGGCTCTGTGGAGGTGCGTCCAGTTGGTTGCTGGTAGGGCAGAGAAGATCAGTTTGATGGGATGAAGAGCTCAAGTTGCCTGTGTAGCTTGCCACTGAGGACAGCTTAAAGAGCAGTTTTGGTCAGAATCTGCTATTCTTCTGGTGTCCCAGTGTCCTTATTTGTGTGTCCAGCTGGGAATCAGTAAACTGGGGAACCCGGAGACACGCTCTTACTGTCTTCCTGCCATTGCAGTAGAAGTGGGTAAAGCTGTTTAGATTTTTCCTCTGAGAGCGTACTGAGTGGCAGAGGAAAGGTGCCTTTCTATGGAACAGTGTAGAAATTGCTCATGGTTGGAAACAGATAGGGCATTTCCCTTCAGATGAAATATCTCACCTTAAGGATAACCTGCATTTAAGACCAGCAGTTGGAATAGGTGGCAACTTCGATCAATTCTAGTTCTTGTTGTACTGTTTATTGTCTGTAACAGTTAGGACCATCTTTACCTAGCGCTCTCTTAAATTTTTAATAGCTGCTGCCTTAAGAACACAGTTTGTTCACTGTAGTGCTTTCATTTTGCAAATATGTCAATGAATGTGGAAATTCTGGGTGGCTTTGGATATTAAAAGGAAATTGGTGTGGATGGCTTATTGAAATAGCTGTTTAAAACCAAGCTGAGTTCATACCTAATGAATTTAGAGAACAAGAAAATAAGTTCAGGGAGAGTAACCTCAGCATTATAACAAAGAGAATTATTTGAAATGAATAAAGGGAAGTTGGATCTGAGGAGAAGGTTCCAGCAAACATACTAAGCTGTGAAATAGCCCCATGGGGAGCTGTCTGTCTCTTGGGATGTTGAAGACAAGATTATACAGAACAACATGCGCCTATGAGGGGTTCTGTCAGTGGGACTACACTATAATGGGTATGTTTTCAGCAGAGTAGCTCATAAATTGTATTTGAGAGGCATGCAAGAACCAGGACGAGATAAAATCTTATTACTGGCTGAAATGTAGAAAGCTTGGCCTTAGCAATTACTGGGTTTGGGAGGCTGTAAGGAAGTGGTGTTTGTCATGGTTTGTTTAAGCCATATGGTAGTGTGGGCAAACCAGTCTCAACATGGGGAGTTTTTAATGTAATTCAGTTTATTGCCAAATAACACAATATTCTGATTGCTGATTTGGGTACAGAAAGGAGACACCCCAAAGCATCAAATGTTAATGGACACCTGGGGGAAAAACTTCTCTCCCCTCTGCCTCCAGGACAAACTTCCTTTGCTTTCTGCTGTGGGTCACCCGTGGCTCACCCCAGTTCCTTTGGTGAGGCATCAGGCAGTGCAGGGGATCGGGGTCTTGTAGGAAAGGGCTTCTTCGTGCTGTTCCTGGTTTCTTGCTTGTTTTGGTCTACTGCTTCTTGTGTCTTTCTGCTGCCCCAATCTGGGTCTCATCTGGGCTGCAGGCCGCTTGGAGGTGTTCTCCTCTACCCTGGCACAGTATGCCTCCTCTGAGACCACATCTCCAGCCGTGTTCCCAACAGCATCTCCTTCCATGTGTCTCTTCCTCTTCTCCCCACGTCTCTGCATTTCACCTGCTTCTAGCAGCTGCCCTGCAGTTAAATTTACGTTTTTAGTAGAGGCATCATGGGTTCCTCCAACTAACTGAGGCTTTGGCACATGTTGGGTTGGTTATAGCTGTTTTAGAGCTGGCTGGAGCAGCCATAGCTGGCACGGAGCTGGGCATGGCCCCTTCCTACAAAGGTCGTTGTGTGAATTCCTTCCTAATACCTAATCTTAATCTCCCCTCTTTCATCTTAAAGCCATTTCCCCGTGTCCTATCCCTAAGACCTTTGTACAAAGTCCCTCTCGAGCTTTCGTTTTTGGCCCCTTTATGTACTGCTCTAAGGTCTCCCCTCCAGGAGCCTTCTCCTCTCCAGGCTGCCCCAGCCCAGCTCTCAGCCTGGCTCCAGAGCAGAGCTGCTCCAGCCCTCGCAGCATCTCTGTGGCCCTTCTCTGGACTTGCATCTAGGTCCACATTTTTCTTACGTTATTGCCCCCAGAGCTGAGCGTGGTGCTTTCAGTGCACTGTTTTCCAAGGGAAGAAAAGGCCATTTCAGAATCTCAGAGGTCCTGAATGACTCTGAGGGGACAGCTTGGTTCTGAGAGCCACGTTTCAGATGCTGATGTGCCTTCTTGTGGCTGAGATTGTGCTGTCTGTGTGCTGCCTGGTCCCAGCTGATGGCTATTCATGCTTTCCAGTGCAGGATTTCCAACCCTGGTCTTTTAATCCCAATTTGTAAAGCAGATGAAGTAGCACTGGGTCGTCTCAGTACCATCTCATACAGTATTAATTCCATTCACGTTGTTCATCTTAATTGATAGACTTGTTTCTGACAAGTTGGTCTTCCTCAGTGTCACCACATGGAATAATGCCTATTAAAACGTTCCTCTCCACTTATGTTTATGTAGGTGTAGCCCATGTCAGGGAGCGCTTCTTAGTCTCATCTTAGTCATGACCCCAATAGTCTTGGGAGAACAGCTCAGTGTATTCCTTACAGTGCATTGTGCTTACATTGTGCAACATCCTTACTCACAGCTTTCAGGCATGGTCCTTATTTAATACAGCTTATTTTCCAATAATGCCCCCCTGATTTCACACTATAGTGTAGGAATACTGAGCAATGGGGCTGATGAGAAAATACACTGAATTTTTATGAAGAACAGTTTTTCCTCCAGGAAATCCAGCACCAGTGCTTGTATATACAGTGTGAGGGTGGTTTGGTAACTCCATGCTTGAAGCTGTGTCTGATGGATAGTTTGCTCTGTACCTGCCATTGATGGAGGTCCAGCAGGCCGTCTCTGAGGACCACTGCAGCACTTGGATAAGCCTTAGTCTATCACAGATGACTTTTTCAGCCAAGCATTTTAGGAGTGGGAGAAGTGCCTCAGATTACTTCAGATAGTCATAACAAAAACTGTTTCAGCTGTTTTGGAAGTGAAAAAGATGGAATGTGGTTGGTACCCTTCTTCCCCAGAAAACCAAACACTCTGCACCCCACAAAGAAAACAGTTTCTTTGTCATATCTTGTAGTAAATTGTACCAAAGATGTTCTTAATCTTTGCACTGTGGACTGTTCTCTCATAGAAACTTTACTTTGTAGATACTTCTGTTTGCAGCTTTTCTGGCAGCAGCCCTTGATAAGGGAATGTCTTCAGGGAAAAAAACGAAGGGAACTGAAGTGTGTTGAAGCTCATAGCAGACATTCCAGCAATGCCTTGGGATCTGGGATTTCCCCCTTCCCCCTCCTTGAATTCTTTAGCTGAATTGATACTGCTTTGGGGGGGTTAAAAAGGCTACTAGAATTAATGCATTGTTCCTCGGGTGGTGGCGAGTTCCCTACTACTCCTGGTAAAGTAATAAAAGGGGTTTTTTTAAGCCTACATTTTAAATAATAATGTTTGTATTAATTTGTCTATTTAGGAGTGACACTCATGAATCATTTCTACAGTTATAAAATTATCGAAGGTCTTAAAGCAACAGAAGAAAGGAATAAATCCCGATGACAGTAAATGTTTTGCAAATAAATAACATCATTGAAGCACATACTTAAATACGTTTTCATGACTGTATCCTTGTATTTATCAGAGGGCCGGAGCAGCTCTGCCATGGAGCCAGGCTGAGAGCTGGGCTGGGTCAGCCTCCACAACAGAAGGCTCCTAAAGGGGAGACCTCAGAGCAGCTCCAGTGCCTAAAGGGCTGCAGGAAACCTGGAGAGGGGCTTTGGCCAAGGGATGGAGGGACAGGAGAGGGGAATGGCTTTAACTGACAGA